>JAXIVH010000032.1:4980725-5017773 GCA_036785325.1 Urophycis tenuis
GTTTTAGAAAGAATAAACTAAACAAACATGGGCACTGTTCAACATTAGATTTTTATTACTGACATTTTTATCAAAGCATACAAAATCGAAATACATGCGGTTGGACATTAATTCTAGACCACAGGAAGGTAAAAATCGCTGTAAACAAATAAATGTAAAGACGGACATAGCTGGATAGTATGTAAAACACAGACAGGCGTAAAACAAGCAATAAATAAATAGGACTCTCTGGCCTTCAGAAGGAGAAGCTGATTGTCATGTTGACAGAAATGTCCTCTGTACAAGCGCTGTGCGTGAAGCCATTTTGTCAAAGAAAAGAAGAGAAATGAGAAACACAAGAAGGACTGGATGAGGAGCTGCTCAAGACAACGAAAGGCACATGTTTTTTTAAACCGATAGTAGAGCAGCAAGAACCACATTTTCGACACCTTCTCATTCGCTCTGACGCACGTACACACGTGATCCATCTGTTTTCTGACTCAAGAGCGCCATCCTGGAAACACGGGGAACAGACACAGCTACAGACAATCAAACATGGAAGTGAACACATTGTTGGGGTGAATAGAGACATAAGGCCACCACCGCCTAGGACCACTGAGATTAGCATTAAACAAACAAGACAAGTACGATGCTCATTGTGGGGACATCAACACACAGACGTCAACCTTAAAAAAAAATTAAAAAAAACAGTGCTCAGGATTCAAGTTGTTACCCTGCAGTTTGTACAGCATGATTCTGGCCACTCCGCCTCCACCGCGAAACACGGCCTCTTCGCCGCGACGGAAGAGTGCTGAAGATGTGCTACACTGGCATGTTGCTCGACACTACTGGAGTACCAAAAAGGAATATTTAACAAGATTGATATTACATTTGCTGGGCAGTTATACAATATTGTAGGATTTAGAAAATAGAGGAAAGAAATACCCAAGTAATTTGTGTGCAAACCACCGCAAAAAAGAAGAACCTAAAAAGTGTTATTGGATTGAATGTTCCCTCAGGTGTTCGTCATTAGGTGACTCAAACAAAGCAGCTAAGGGGCTATTTAGCCACTTTTCTTCATAGTTCATTATTTTAAGGAATACCATGAGCTTAGCTTTGCATATTGAGCTATACCATAAAGTTAGCCTCAACAGATGAACACAGCGTAAGCTACGAAATGAATGGAAGCTAACCAATAACAATTACCGTACTACACCGTACTACATGGCAACATCGTTGGCTAAACATCGTAAGCTAAAGCTCATAAAGTCAACAACATTAGCCAAACGATATACAGCTAGCGACGCCGTACGGCGGGCTAACGTCCAGGCGGTCCTCTCCTGGGGCTCCGGTGTACCGGCAGTATTAAGCCACACCAGTGAATGTGCACCAGCAAACCTCCGCACAGGAGACAGGCTGCAGCCGGAGCAGGAAGGCGTGACCGGCGGGGGCCAGGAGATGGAGAGATAAAACACTGATGGGGAGCTGAGGGACCGCCTGGACACCGCCGCGGTGACAGCACATCACCGGCCCGGCGCGCGACCGGGGTCCCCGGGCGTAAATAAAGCCCACGTGGGAGGTACTGACACGGTAGCGGACACAACGCCCATAGAACCCTTTCTCTCCCCCCTGACGTACATCAAACGGAGTCGCGCCCGCGTCGCTGAGGAACGGAAATACCGAGACGCCGACCGCGCCGGACAGACTCGCCACCCAACGCCACTTCCCCTCACCTGACCTCAAGGTCAGAGTCAAACGTTGACGGGCGCCGCCCCGCCCCACCCCCGGCCGTTGGGCCTGTCGGAGCCGCCTGACGCCGGGGGAGTCACGGGGATGGATGGGCTGAATGAGGAGTCACAAGTGACTGTGGGTGGGTGGGGGGGGGGGTGGGGGGTGAGGCACGTGCGCTGTGCGTGAGCTACATACACATGAGTGTCTGGAGGCGCAGGAGACGGAACACTTCCTAGCTTTCGCGTACATATGTCAGACAGTCTGTCATGGGGAGGCGGAGGCAAGTGTGAACGGTGTGGATCTGGTGTGTGTGTGTTAGTTTGAAAGCCTTGTTTAAAGGCGCGTGGCGTAATGAGTTTCTGTGTGCACGTGTCATTGTGAAGACACCCTCGGAGCCACCGCCAGCTGGAGACAGAACACGGAACACAAAATGTCAGCGAGCCATAAAAGTGAGATTATCCCTGATTGGTTCATTTTTAATGTTTTTCTTCATTTCAGTTCATTTCTCATCATGAAGAGGCGTGAAGCCCCGCCCACAGCGGAGGCGTGGCATCCCTCTGCTCTCTGGAGACGGCAGGGGGACACCTTCTGGAGGTTCTGATCCAGGACCCGGGTTTGTGCAGAGAACCGCCGGGCTTGTGGTCCAGCTTCTGTGGGTGACGGGTTCTCGTCATTAATCTCCCTTCTTCATTTTTTCTTCTCCCTTTTGTTTGTTCAGTTCAGTTCCAGCATCCGAGACTGCGGCTGCTCTTGGTCCCTGTCAACACGTCTGTGATAAGGTCATCGCCATCCCAGTATATGTACACGCTACAAAAGTCCCCCGGTTTAAAAAAAAAAAAAAAAGAAAAAAAAAAAGAAAGGCACACGCTGTACCACCTGCAGCAGGTCGGTCTGATAAAGCCCCCCCCACACCCCCACCCCCCACCCCCCACAGGGGGGGGGGCGCGAGAACCACGGCGAGTCGAACGGGCCACAAGCGGCCTCACTTCCTGGTGTCGGTCAGGATGATGTTGACGGTGACGAACACCAGGCAGAACGCCGCCCACACCACCACGAACCACACCCAGAAGGCGTGGCCGAAGGGCGAGCGGTGGCGGTTGACGGCGCCGCGGCCCACCACGGGCTCCAGGTGGCGGCGGCTCAGGTGCACCAGCATGGCGGGGATGATGTACTGGATGCCCGTGCCGGCGTAGGCGCCCGTGACCGCCACCAGGGACTCCAGGTTGTGCGTGCCGAACGCCACCAGCACGGGCGGCACCAGCGTGATGAGCGGGAAGACCACGCGGTCCACCACCCACGGGTAGGTGCCGCCGTCGCGGTGGAACAGCGTCTTCCAGTTGTTGCGCAGCGTCACGGCGATGATGGGGAAGTTGGTGCTGATGGTGAACACGGGGAACAGGCCCAGGAAGTAGCGCAGCGCCGGCACGTCCAGCACGTCGCAGTTGTCGGTGAAGTTGAGCGTGTACATGTCGCGCAGCAGCGCGTTGTCGAAGCAGAAGATGGCGGTGAAGGAGAGCAGCGCGTAGAAGCACAGGATCAGCACGTAGTCCACCGCCGCCAGGGCGGCCAGGCGGCCCTTGTCCGAGATGGGCGTGACCAGCGAGGGCAGCGAGTGCTGGCACATGAAGGAGTACACGCACACGCCAAACAGGTTGGGCACGCCGGAGAGGGAGGCCGCCGGCGGCTTGCCGTCGCTGTGGCCCTTGCCGATGCGGATCAGCGCCAGGATGATCATCATGGTGAACGCTGCAACACACACACACACACACACACAGGGAGGAGCGCAGGGTGCGTCAGGGTCGGCACACGGGAGCCTCCATTGTACTGATACTGTACTCGATCGATTGATGGACTTATTCACATGCATGATATGTAGACGTTAGAGACAGTGAAGTGAATGCAGGTGAGCTGGTCCCCGAAGACGCTACCTAAAGCTTATGCTAGGGGGGGAGTGACAGACATAAAGAGATGGGGTGTGGCCTACATTTAATACCTTACATGCATTTCATTCATACTACAAGTAGTGGTAGATCCCAGATCAGTTAACAATACAAATATGCTTAACAGTTTTTTCTTGAGGTTTGAGGATGAGAATTGAAGGTGACACTCAAGATGAAAAAAATAAAAATAAAATAAAACATTGACCTAAGCAACGGTCAGCAGTCAGAACTAGTAGGCGTGTGTGTGTGTGTGTGTGTGTGTGTGTGTGTGTGTGTGTGTGTGTGTGTGTGTGTGTGTGTAGGCTGGTGTAAGCAGCCTCACCTGCCCTGAGTCAGACCTGTTGGACTCTGGGGCTGAGGTTGAGTCTGCCTGCCTGCTGTACATTGAGCAGTCAATGTGTGCGGTTTAAACCATCACCAGCCGCCACCACACTCGGGTGCTCTCTTACCCAACAATGTTGTGCTGTGATGTGGTGAGGCTGCTTCAAATCCACATAGAGTAGAGAGAATTAGTGTCCACTACTAGGTGAGGATTTGCATTTGGTTCCATCAAGTGGTTTCCCATTATTAACCCGACATAGTTATGAATAAACAAGGTTATGTCACCATTTGGTATGAATGGTTTAAGCCAGGAACTTGGCTAAAATCATTCCAAGCTATAAATAATTAAATGTGTATGTGCTCTTAATCCCCTAGAACCTCCCCCAAATACAAATTGGTTCAGATAAAATAATGGAGTAGAATGCCGCACTGCCTTGATAAGCAGACAAAGTGGAGCGACATAATTCAATTAGTCAGTACCATTGATTTGGATTTTCCGGGAGATTGTTGTATTTCACAGGGTTGGGCACACAACCCCAGATTAATCGTCGATTAATAAATGAATCATGCACTACTTTTTGCAAAGCACCATTTTAACGTTGGCTTTGGGGAAAGTTACTGAGGCATGGGTAAAGAATACAACATTAAAGAAGTACATAATGGACGTGGTAGCTTTGAGGAGACTGGTGCTCCAGACCAGCTCGCCATTATCCAGGGAGGAAACAGAGCCCTTCTCCCTTCACGGATACGGCCGCTGCCACGGCTGACATCTTGGAAATTGTAATGTACAATTGGAATGTGCAGACCAACCCACCCCCACCACACCACACCGCTCCCCCCCCGCCCCCCCCCCCCCCCCCCCCCCCAGGCCTGCCTTGCTCGATAACAACATAAAGGGCAGAGAGAATCAGGCCTGGCGAGGACTCGCCGCTCTGACCCGCTCACCGTGACGGCTGACCCAGAAAACACCCTGACGGAAACGCGTTCACCACGGTGCCACGGGGAGATACCGCGGCGCCATGGTTACGGTCCACAGATTGCCCCCAGAGGGACCAGATGTGTGGCTGAAGACGGGCGCCACCTGAAAGAGAGCCCCACACCCCCCCCCCCCCCCCACCGGCTCCGATCGATTGCGATGCGTGCAACGAGGCCGGCCGACCAGACGAGCCGAGGGAACGGCATCGGTTGGGCCACGGCCGGGCGGCCACGTGGGCCGATCCACCACCGCACCCGGGAACCAATGGGATTGTTTCCGAGAGGAACTCGCCATTATTTAAGAAAGTGGGGAGATAATTGATAATAACCGTTGACGTTAACCGGGCGGACGCCCAGCACTCCTTCAAAACAGCCCCCCCCCCCCCCCCCCCCCCCCCCTGCACTCTGCGACGCCGCCAGCTTCCTGCTCCCCGCCCCCCTCCCGTTAGAACACAGCGCCCCGCCAGCCAGGATCCCCGTTCACATGCACATCGGCTGCTGCGCCGCCGCATCATCGCCCCTGGCCTCGCCGTGGCCTCCAGCACGCCATCGGAACGCCGTCTCAAACAGCGGCGGCGTACACCTGAATGGCGGGCCGGTTCAGGGGTCGAGATGAGGATGATGTACAGCTTGAACCCGGGGCGCTGCCCTCCCCCTGTCCTCCTTATGCTCACGGCCCCCGTGGCGCCGGCGCCTCTTTATCGCCCCGGCGAAGAGCCCGTGACCTAGAAGGCGAGGACGGAGCGGCGCTCGTGTCAGGGTTGAAGCGCGGCGCGGCGTGACACAGACCTTGGGTTGGCTCTGTGTGTGTGTGTGTGTGTGTGTGTGTGTGTGTGTGTGTGTGTGTGTGTGTGTGTGTGTGTGTGTGTGGTGTGTGTGTGTGCTACAGGTGTAAACCTCTGACCTGAGTTTTTGGAAACGCTTCAGTGCATGATTGAATCTAAGGTGACAAAGGTGATAAATAACTGGACAGGATTTATGTAAATGCTGCTGGGTAGTAATGCTATGGACCAATATACAAAAAATAATTTCAGTACATTTCAATTAATTATTTTTGCACGTTTGTGTCTATGCTGAGGAGCGTGTGTGTGTGTGTGCGTGTGAGAGGGTCAGTGTGTTTTTGTGTCGCGCATATGACAGAGCACAGAGGAACAGACCCATTGTGTGTTTCTATGGGCTTTTGTGCCTCCGCGGACAACGGCAACGAGCGCTGAACGAGGGGGGGGGGGAATGACTTGCAGCAAAGCACCTCAGCTCAGACCAGAACCCCTCCAGCAGCAGTGCTGGCTGCGTGCAGAGTGTCCGAGCGCGTGAGGCAGGGCGGGGGGGGGGGGGGGGGGGGGGGGGGGGCAGGAGCAGTGGCAGTGTACTCAATGGTGGAGATTGAGTATCTGTTCCCCAGTGAGAGTACACCAACTGGCGCGGTGTGTCCGGCCTTTGAGGAGCCCCTAACGCAGCGCAGGGAGAGGGGCATATTTCACCCTGAGCAGCACCAACAGGGGGACGCAAAGTGTTGACCCGGAAAGTATAAAGACAGTCCATGAGCAAAGAAAAAATGAAAAAAAAGGTCTACTGAGGGTGTATATAGCATAATGTAAGGTTAATTATACATCAGAAGCAGTTCATCTTTTATTGAATCAACACAGAGCCAACTTGCTCTATAATATAAAAGAGACAGCGTTACACGGTGTGCCATGGTAAGTACATCATTACTTGACCTATTCCAGGGTTTAGGCCCCCGTGCGGTCAATATTTAGATACCTGGCTCTTTCCCAAAGTAATCTCTGGCTCGTGGTGCGGGGAGAGCGTGCCAGCGGGGACACATACCTTCCCGTTCTACGCAGCGAGCGGAGGTCTCGCGGCGACGGCCGAAACCTGCGAATATACAGAGTACACGCGAGTACACGCGAGTACACGCGACAACCGCATCCAAAACGCGGGCGGAAACCCGTGTCCTCAGGGAGCTGCTGGGGGGTCAGGCCTCTGGCTCAAGGGTGTCTTCAGGAAGGGTCGCTGACACGGGGGAATTGAACCCGGCAACCTCAGCGTCTGGGAGAGGAATCCCTTAGAACACTATGCTAGCCTGCACCGACCTGAAGCCGAGTCCACCGTCATTACCGGAGACGGAGACCCTTTTGGACAGAGAGCAGAATCGCAGGCCCGCCTTGACACGGATGAGGTGCGACTGCACTCCGACCATTGAAGTTTGACCCCGTGGTGCCGCAACCACCGGACACGCGTTGTGTGCTGCGCCGTGTCGCTCTGCAGCGTCCTCGCCATGTGGCGGCAGGCACAGCAGGAGGCGCGTCGCGCCCCCCCCCCCCCCCCCCCGGGGAAGTTCAAAACGAATGGCCTGCGCCTCGGCCTCGCCTGCAGCTGCTCCCTGCTCCGTCAGGCAGGAGGCTCCGGGGGCACCGGGGATCAGGAGGAGGTTTCACACAGACGGACAAGGTGCCGCTGCCAACCACCCTGCACGGTAACCCGAGCTTCACCGGGTACCCACTGTCTCGTGTATCCAAGAGACAAACACGTGGGTGTAGTGTCACGGAATAAGTGAGTGTGAAGCGCAATTCTCGCTTACATATGTACAGTGACTTCAATCGAGTTTGGTCGCCATTTTTAGCACGGTAGCTAAACATCAAACACTGTTCCAGGACAAAACTAAGGGATGGGACATCGGGGTCATGACTAACATGACCAACAGCGCGACCTCCAGAGCGCTTTATCAGGAGAACGCTAAGTGACGGGGGGGGGGGGCCTCCGGGCTTTGTTGCCTCGCTGTGTGAGGGGCTGGAAGGAGCACAGCACAGTCAGGTACGGTGCAGCTACACCTCGTCTGTCTGCTTCTCCTCCCACCTCTCCCCCTGCAGTCTCCCCCCCCCTGCCTTTCTCACCCCACTCTGCGAGAGCACATCTGCCACGGAGCACGATGCCAGCGTCCGTCTGGCCCGGGGAAGGCGGGCCGGGTGAAGGAGCCGTTCTCGGCCCCGTCCCCGACCCTCACAGCCCGGGCAGGAGGCCCCGCGCCCCGGGGAGATTTTAATTAAGGCCGGTCCTCGGGCCCCTGGACATCGCTAAATGACTGAAGTGGCAATAAACGCTCATGCAGGATAACATAATGCAGTGGACTTAATATAGAAATAAATACACGAATGATAAATGATACCGCCTGTTTTTCCTTTTACTTTACAGGGAACTGAAAAAAATGGGAAATGGGTTTCTTCGTTAAATTGTGCCGGCTGTCATTCAGAATAACCCGATGACCATCGACTTTAAAAATGCTTTACAGCCGCTTTCAAAGAAGAGACAGATGTGCCTTCGGGAAGGACCAAGAGCTACCGTCCCCGGTTACAGTTATTAAATATCCTTCAAAGGCTACAAGTCAAGAACATGTGACGTTTATACCGGGGTGCCCAACAACATAAAAAGACGTGTCAGGAAACGTGTCACTTTGATCCTTCCGAGATGACGTACAGCCATCTTGGAAGGATCAAAGTGACACATTTCTTGACACGTGTCTTGGCACCCGCCGCCGGTCCTCAGGTCTTTGTCCTACTTAAGAGGGTTGAGACTAATCGCTCTCACTTATAAAAAAAAAAAAAAAAAAAAACTACAGGAACCAAGCGCTTATCTTTCACTAGAAATTAAAAAGGCAATCAGATGACTTAAACACATGGCGGAACAAACGCAGCAGAATAAGATATTTCTTAATGGGATCATTCGTCAATGCCTCAGAGAATGGCTTGGCGACACCCTCCGCAACCGTGGCCATGAATTTCAATGTGAACGCTCCCTGCAGCAACACAATGAGGAACCCATAGTGCTTCTGATCAAGCTGAGTTAACAACATTAGGTGGCTGAAAAGATCAAGGGGAATGAAACCATAAAAGACATGGATAATTGAGGATTTGTTGAATGTGCTCAATTATCTTTGTAACTTTTGTTGGAATAATGTATGCAGTTTTTATACCCCTGTTTTATACCCCTGTATCAGTTACATTTTCGTACTGTTTCCTTTTATTGAAGCCTCACTGAAATCCTTTTGCCAAAGGGAATCCCACTCTAATTCAGTCTGTTTTTTTATCATCGGTTCCTTCCCTGACCATTCATGTCCGATATTAACCTGTGGTGGTTTATCATGGCGGCGGCACAACCAGACAAGGTCAATGTGACATTGTCCCCCCCTGATGAAGCTACCCATTCAGAAACACCTCGGCCCCATTAGCAGCAACCCTACAGTGACACACAACGCACGCCCTGCCCTATGAAACCCATTCAAACGTGTGACATGAGCGATCCCCCCGCCACTAAAAAAGGCATCAGCCATGACAGATGGGGGATAACCTCAAGTCATCCGCAATGACACCTGATTAGAATCTAAAAGTATTGATGATAACCTGACGGTGTCGGTCGCGATCCTCAAGATGTCAGCCAGGACGGCGGTTGATAACCTGAACGTATCCGTGACAACACATGACGACGACATGCATGTACCGGTGATAAACACCTGACTATAACCCGATTCGACAGGCGGTGTGACCTGGAATGGATTGGCAACAACGACACATGGAGATAAGCTGGACGTCCAGGCTTAACCCTCAGCGCTCATGCCTGGCCTGCTTGCCACAGCGTCTGGGGCCCGGCGTGGAGGGGGGGTGGGGGGGGGGGGGGGGCAGGCTGGGGGGACTGCAGGGGACGGGCATCACACCCGTATTACAAGTGCCACTTCATCTCACGGTGAGTGATTCATCGTGCTCCGCGGGGGGTCTGTGGCGACCTTGCAGGGGGATGCTTCAGATTAACCGCGGGCCCCCCGCTGGCTGCCCTCCCCCCCCACCCCCCCACCACCCTCCCCCCCCCACCCCCACCGGGACCCAGCAAAACTGTTGCTGTTAAGTCAAGGATGGCGGACGCGCTCAGAGCCCCAGGGAGTCGCAGAGTGGCTGTGAAAATGGACTCCCTCTCGCCTGTGGCGGCTAGAGATGGGCCTCCTACAGTCAATTAAGCAACACAAGATGGCTGAGGGGGGCCCAGGGTAATAAATCCACAATGTGATGTTGTGACAGGCCGAGGGTCCTGCTCCTCAGAGCGAATACGAGAAAGAGTTTAACGCCGAGGCATTTCCATGGAGACATGTGCAGGTCAAATACTTTACATCTGGGCCTTTGGCCCTGGGACGGGTAGGGTTATGTTTGCGTGACACGGCGAAGCAAAGGCGGGACCTTTAAGGACTTCCTGTCGACCCGACCCACTTGCCAAATGAAAAGGCTCCGCCCAGACTAATCGTCCCATCATTAATTAAGAGGCACCGTGGTATCCCTCCACAGTAATGACTTTGCCTCTTCAGCCCCGTGTGCAGCGGAGGGTACAGAGTTTTCCCCTGCCGGCAGAGCCGCCTCTGTTATCCCATCCGTTCAAAGCGCTCCAGAGTGGACCCAGCGGGGCTGCCCAGGGCACAGAGGAGGCCGATAACCACTGCGCTGCTGAGAGCCGACGAGCCGCGCCGCTCCCTAACGACGGGGCCCCGGCCCTCTGAAGGGGCCTAACAGGCCACCCCGCGGCCCCTGGGTTCAGGTAGGAGGACCCCAGCGGCCGGCCGCCGGCTGGCCCCGGCGTTAAGGGGGGGCCCCGGCGGATCTCAGAGAGATGGGACCACGGCAGCCAAACTCCCATCCCAGCATCTTAAGGGCTGTCTGAGAACAGCGATTACTCCACGCACTCGGCCGTGGCTCGGTGAATCACACGTTGGCCCTCGATAAAGGAATAAACACACCTGCCGGCGAGCCCCAGCCTCTGAGCCGTCCGGGGGGGCCGGGGTGTTCAGACACACGTTAGCGGGGGGGGGGCGCTAATGTGTGGTCTTTCATGTCCCTCACAGTCGGAGCTGCGGCATGACGGTAGAATAATCATCACTTCCTTGGGGTTAACGATGACTTAAGCGCTCCCATCATTTCATAACATCATTTATTAATGTGTGTCTGATAAAGTGGTGTGTATTCTACAAGCTGAGGAGTGAACAAACAAATACAAAATCCTCAGGGTTCCTCACCGCTGGATTAGTAAGGTTTACAGCGGTCAACAGCCCTGATTGAAAGGCTCAGTTGCCATCAACTATTGGACGGATTGATCTGAGACCTGATCAATGAGCCGTCCTTCAAAAGCCTTATTTTAATTAAACAGCAAGTTACAACAAAAGGGCCTTGAAGCTCTTCGTGGGTTAAAACAAATCTAATCACTTAAGGGACAACATATATATATATATGAGGGGATAAAGTCCTAACATGGTTTCAAATACAAAAAAAAGACTTATTTTTACAGTTATACTCCAAGAGTTTGAGTTCACATAAAATCGGTAGGCCTATATTTTTACCCTGTTCCCCTCTCCCTGTTTTGGACACTTTTGGCATTTACTCAAACCGTGACATCCTTTTCACACAGCAAAGAACACACTGGTAGTGCCCACAGCTAGCACCGCAGAAGGAAAATAAAGACTGTAAGCGATTGTGATGAGGGCTGCGTTTACTGCTTGAACCTCTGATCTGTAACTCCACCACAAGGTTCATGTATCATGTCCTCCACAGTGAGGGACACGCTCTGGGGCAACGCTCATTTCATCACAGCACACTTGACCTTCACAAAACAACACCAGACACACATCCACACCCACAATGTTAAAATGGCATTGGGTGTCTCTATGTATCCTTAGGGGGGGGGGGGTATCTCCCTAGCTCCTGTTCTGTGTCTGTTGGGAGTCGAGGAGAAGGAGAGGAGCAGGGAGGTCACGGGTCACCGAAGCAGCAAGTCCACCATTTAAGTTTACGGTGATTCAGCCACTGATGGCCGACGGATGGTGGACTGTAACCTCATGCTTCAGTCCACTGTGTGGATCTCCCCCTCTCCCCACGGTGAGCTGCAGGGCGAGGGAGACGAAGAACACCACACCTCCTCCTTGTGGTAATGGCTTTCAGCATGCTAGGTTTATTTTGAGGCGGTTTCAGGCTCCTGAAAACACAGGACCAATGTCCTCGGTCACCTCCAGGGCTGCAATGGTACTGACATGTTCACACCGGAGCTGGTTGTTCTGAGAGCAACGCGGTCAGCGGTAACACGTCTAACGAATGTGGTTAAATGTTATGAGGATTGATTGTGTTTACTGATAAGAGGAACCCTTTATTAAGCTAGTGGGTTGTTTCTTTTCTACCATTTTTTGGTGGCCGAGCATCCAGACTAGTTTGTAAAGGCTCCTGCTATTTCACACTGTCCCACAGCATGCAGCAGAGGAGCATGTCTAGCATTTTGGGCTAGCTAGACTACATCATTAAAAACGATTAGTAATCGTAGTGTTTTCTGAACGAATAGTTGAATAATTCATTTAAAAAAAAGGACATTCACAGACACTGCATGTCTTTGCCCGTCTTGATTGGAACCGGCGCCTTGCCACATTCATTTTGGATCCAGAAGGCAATGCTACCGCCGCACTTTATGGGGGGAGACTGCATAGCATAGATAGATAGATAGATAGATAGAGATAGATTATACTTAATTCATCCCACAGCGGGGACATTTCCTTGTCACAGCAGCAGAAAAGAGTGAGAAAAAGTGTAGTACACACACTACAGAAATTAAAGAAGAAAGGGGCAAACACTACAACAACCAGACAGAAGTATCTTAAAACCTACAAAATAAACAAAAAACGAATAAACAAACAAACAAACAACAGAAACTGTGCAAAACTTGAGGATATTGTATGGCATATATTACTTGAGGATATTGTATGGCAAAGTAAAGTGACATCTGTGCTGGAAACCAGCGAGTGCGAGGGTTGTTACTACGCAGGGTTTCCTGTTTTGTTACAAAGTTATTCATCCGGAATCAGAGAGAACTAACTCACTCAGGAGTGACAAGATGGAGGCTTCAGTAGAGGATTTTAACCAAATAGAAGTGTTTGAAGTTAAATCAAGATATTGGATATTCAACAGTCATACACGCTCTGAATTGCAGCGGTCAGACGAGGGGAACTAAAGACCATCACTGGCATGAGTCCCGTGTGTCTAGCGGTGCGTACCGGCCCAGGGGACGGTGTCGGGCAGCAGCACTGCTCTCCAGAGCCATCACTGGGTCAATGTTTCTACATAATGGGCCGATTACAAAGTACCCCGCCCTCGACAATAGCCATATTAAAATGCAGTTCAACCAGAATCATCTCAAAATGCATTTCAAAATGCTCCCAATGGACTGAAATCCCAGTTTAGAGGTGTATCTCATCGCAGGTACAAACCGTGAGGCCAGTGGAGCTCTGGTGTGGGTGCACCTCTACTGAATGCATAACTGGTTAAATATTGTCATTCTAATCGTGTCCGTCTGTTAATCGCCATCCGATGCATCGAGCGCGTCACACGCATCCATGCACCAGCGCAACCAGCGCCAGACACAGGAACCAGGAGAGTCAATCGATCCATTGAACAGGCCTCAAAACCCCGTCAAGCTTCGCCAGGGGATCAGTTCAGCAGTGTAGTGCAGCTGGGATATAAGTATCAACAATCCTTGACTGCTTCAGCTAGCAACAATTTTCGACTTTACAAAGTGATAGCAAAACGACGGTGGGGACGGTGTTTTGTGGGGCGCGTCGTCCAGCGCTGTGTAACATCAGGACCAGGACCAGGACCAGCGCTGTGTAACACCAGCACCAGGACCAGGACCAGGACCAGGACCAGCACTGTGCAACACCAGGACCAGGACCAGGACCAGCACTGTGCAACACCAGGACCAGGACCAGGACCAGGACCAGCACTGTGTAACACCAGCACCAGCACCAGGACCAGGACCAGCACTGTGTAACACCAGCACCAGCACCAGGACCAGGACCAGCACTGTGCAACACCAAGACCAGGACCAGCGCCGTGTAACCCCAGGACCAGGACCGGCGCCGTGTAGCACCAGGACCAGCGCTGTGTAACACCAGGACCAGGACCAGCGCTGTGTAACACCAGGTCCAGGACCAGCCCTTTGACCTCAGTTTGCTGACCCCACCACCACCACAAATCGCTGGTGTTTCTTGTTCAAGAAACACAGAAATAGAAATAGAAATAGTTTGTCATGAAAAGAGTACTTTCCATACTGTGTTACGGGTTACTATTACTATGTAACTCTGGCCATTTTACTTCATATATGACCCAACTAGGCAATTTGCTCATTTGTATGTGTGTGTAATTTAGAGTTTACCAAGAGAAGATGTGTTTTTTTGCTCTGACTTGGCATGAAATGCCAATAGTCATTTTAATTTGAAAACATTATTTTTACCAAAAAGGGTGTTAGAAAGAACATGGACACAAAGGTTCTGGGGACTACATCGGTTCCAAAAGTCGACAAATCCAGAATCACCATGTTCCGCCACCAAAACAGAAACAAACTCAACTAAAATAAATAAACAAAACCTCAACCAGCAAAACTCCATCTGGGATGTGTGTGTGTGTGTGTGTGTGTGTGTGTGTGTGTGGCGTGGCTTTAATTAAGCTACAGTGACCGCGTCAAGATGCCCGGTGCCTCCACCCGGTGCCTCCACCCTGCGCCTCCACCAGCTGCTAAGCCAGACATTCTGCGTAGCGCCCCTTCGCTTAACGATGCTAATCTAGGGCTCCCACCAGGCCCCAGTCGCACTGGCACATCTTTATATTACCCACAGTGCACTACGGGTCAGTGGCATCGCGGCGGAGGGGGGATACCGCCAACACGCCTCGGTCGGCCATGATTAATGATAGGGACGCATTGGGGCGCCACCCAGTAGAGATTGACAAAGTTATCTTTATTTTTTATAAATAAATAACAGCAATGTTGGTCTTTCCCCCCCCCCCCCCGAAAAGTAGGGTAGTATTATGGAATAGGGGAGTCGTTGAGCACAAACTGATGATTATTTAATATTCATAGATTCATCAGTCATTTATCAGTTTAACTCAAAGCAACTTCTATGAAATTGTTTTAGCACAGGCCATTAAGGAGCAGGTGCGGGTTAGGCATCTTGCTCAAGGACATCCACAGCCAGACTGCAGCCAAAGTTTGAACTTCTGGGCGGGAGTCACCTTAACACCTTAACCCTCTCTGTCATGAAATCATCTTCCTGTGAAATGGAAGATGTGTGTGCACTTGGCTGGAAAATATACGGGACGTGTCCTCATGTGAGCCTTCAATCAAATACTCGTCTTTGTTCTCAAATTCCAAGGCCAGACGACGGAGGGTGAAGGAGTAGAGGAGGAAGAGGAGGATGCTCTTCACTAGATCACCTTATCATCAGACTATATTCCAACACAGCATGCAGTTAATAAGGAAGCCTCACCTAAATACAAAAGGTAGCTGAAGTTGGACCAACAAACGTATGGAGGGCTATGTTCTAGCTCACGTAAAAAGATACTTGTGCTGTATATGTTTAAAGTCGGGCTGCACTTGCACAAAGAATATAAATGTGTCTCAACATAGAAATATACAATGTGGGTGCAATGAGCTCGGTATGAGTGTAACCAGCTGAAATATGACACTGCTGCGGGCCTTTTAGTACCGCGGCTTCACTGAAGCCCAAGACAGATGCACCCTCTTACACTATAACCCCCCGCCTCCATAACTCCTGCAACACAATCGTGTCTAATCTAAAACGACTTCAGTCCGGACCACAAACACATAGAAGGACAAATAACAAAACCGTGAGCACTTGAAACTAATGTGAAAAAATGTGATTCATTTTCACTGTAGACAGGAAAGTGGGAGCCATGGCCTTCACCATTGCTCTCACAGTGAACCAGTCATGAGTGACTGTTTCATGGGGTCATGAAAAGATATTGTAGTGATTGTGAAATAAATCAAATCAACACTAATGCGGTCGTTTTTCAGTCGGTGGTCGTTTGGAGGACATTGACATTGCTTTACATCTAAATTCTGCATAATTTGATTCTAACTGCAGCCTCCATCAACTGAAGACAGGGATATCTTTCTTATAGATGTATACAGACTAGATGACACTTGTTTATAACCCTGCATTTGATCAACACAAATACAACACTTTATATTAACTTTGCCACAGACATGTACTGAAATGTGTAGTGGCTCATTTTGAATTTACTTTTGTTTAAAACAGTATGTCTTATACTGGTGATTCAGGGCTGGGGTACCATCCAAATAACTTTGATTATCTTATGACATGCAACCACATAGAGGGTGCAAGGAACATCCCTGGGCCTTTAGTCCAACACCAAACTAGGCAGAAAGGTTACAGCAGCATAAAGTTGTGTTAGCAAGAGACACTTGATAGATTTGCCAAAACACCAGGTATCACAGCACTTCATGACGTGTTTCGCATTGAAGTAAGGCCTCTCCAATATTCACTCTGATCCTCGAGAAGTTGGCAAGAACCTTCTGGAAGGATGACGCAAGGTAGAGCACAAGCCACTTTCACCCGAGTTCCTCCAGGGATTATGACAGCGTTCTCTTGTCTCTTCCAATCTCCCACTCGAGTCGATAATCTTTTTGTCTAGAATGTCCTTTTCTCTTTAGCTGGCCAGTGTTTTTTTTTTTTTTTTGTTCCTGCACAGTCACACCACCAGAGAGATTAACGTAGAGAACGGTGCAGTCAATTTATTTGATCTGACCATCGAACGTCCAAAGTCTGTGAGCCCCACTGTTATCTTTCTAATAAATCCAATATATAACCATCATCGGATATTACTGGAGATTAGGCTGATGCCCGGGGGTTCTCTGTGGTGCTCATCGGACCCCCGGTCTTACAGACCTCTAGTTTTTTTAATGGCCACATTTAAAACGGTGATGACATGCTCCTTTAGCTCTGTGAGCCTTGACCGTCTGTCTACATGTGACCCCCGTGGCCGCGCCCCGGCCCCAGCGCACCACGCCGCCGCCATGTTGAGCCATTAGTGGGTCCTGTGAGTGACAACACCCATCACTCACGGACACACCCCACGCAGGGCCAGGACGGACCGGCTTAAACTGGGTTACCACAGCGTATCCGAGGGTCACTGGCCAGTGTACAGCATGTTAGCCAGGCTAGGGTAGCATAGGGCCGGGTAACACCAGAGCCGACTTTGTTTTTTGTTGTTAGCCAATCACGCTCTTACCGAGATCTGTACACGATTGGCCGAGGCGAATATGAAGCGCAAACAAAGTGAAACGCCGGTTTCCCCCTGGTTTGAGCGATGCTGCTATGAGACCAAATCTCATAAATGGAAAGTATTTGAGAAGGGGAAAGTCCTTGGGAAAACCCTCTGTGTCTTCATTACCATGCATGTGTGTCCATTTGTGTGTGAATGGTGTGTGTGTGTGTGTGTGTGTGTGTGTATGCGTGCGTGCGTGGAGGTGATGGGGGGGCGCAAGTAGGGCCAGTGCGAGGGTTTTATTTTCAGCTGCCGAGCCCGTGAGTGACGGTCCAATCAGGGCTCGGACGGGCTGTCACCGGCGTCAGCCTGAGGGATGCGGAGAGACGGGGCGCACAGGCGGGGCGCATGCACAGGGCGCGGCGGCGGCCATGATGGACAGACGCGGGCGAGATACGCGTGTGTGGGGGAGAGAGAGAGAGAGAGAGAGAGAGAGAGAGAGAGAGAGAGAGAGAGAGAGAGAGAGAGAGAGAGAGAGAGAGAGAGAGAGAGAGAGAGAGAGAGAGAGAGAGAGAGGCAATAGAGCGAGGGAGAGAGGCAATAGAGCGATGGGGAGATGGAAAATAAGACGAGAGGGGAAGGGGGTGCCCTGTGATTCTGTGACCGGGGGGACTGATGGATATTTAAAACCACACACACCAGACATCCCAGCGGGGTGTGGGAAGGAGGTGGGAGGAGCTTGTTCTCACCAATCCAGCGCATGAGCGAGGTGAGGATCTGCAGGTACTTGGTCTTCTGGGCGTTGAAGAAGGTGAAGGGACCCAGCAGCAGGGTGAACACACTCTGGGAACAGAGGAAGAGGAAGAGGACACCGTTTAACCAGCAGAGTGGTGTCATCATCAGCAGGTTCTCGCAATCAGGTTTTTTGCGGCTCTCCGATTGCTGCAGTGAAGCGTTTTTTTTTGCGTTAAACTGATTGTGACATTACATGTACAAAGTACAATGGGAATGGGATCTTTGTGGACAGGAGAGTGGAGTAGAGACAGGCAAGTAAGCTGGAGAGCACAGAGCATGACATAGGACATAGCATAGGACCGCAGGTCTGAATAGGACCTGTTGCCAGCATGAGGCTGAGTCGCAGAGCAACACCTTTCTAAAGAAAATAAATCTCTCCAAGAACATGTGACCATGGGATACAATATAATATTCTATGGATGTGACCTTGCTTCTATCAAGAAGCTTATTTATGGGCAAATAGGAGGAAATAAAAGGGGTTTAAAAAAATACACCATATGAGAACACCCTTTGGCTTTCTCTCATAGAATTCAACACACTTTTTCCTCCAGTTTTTTTTTTTTTCATAAAGTCTCTCTCTCTCTCTCTCTCTCTCTCTCTCTCTCTCTCTCTCTCTCTCTCTCTCTCTCTCTCTCTTCTCTCTCTCTCTCTCTCTCTCTCTCTCTCTCTCTCTCTCTCTCTCTCTCTCTCTCTCTCTCTCTCTCTCTCTCTCTCTCTCTCTCTCTCTCTCTCGCTCTCTCTCGCTCTCTCTCGCTCTCCCTCGCTCTCCCTCGCTCTCCCTCTCTCTCTCTCTCTCTCCCTCTCTCTCTCCCTCTCTCTCCCTCTCTCCCCCAACCTGATTGCCTATCAGGCTATCAGGTAGTATTTTCTATTAGAGCTCAAATCAGGGGCCACTGGCTTAGCGGCCAACTCAGAATCCCATCTCCTGTGCCGGCCTGGCCGGGGCCCCGTGCGCTGCCTCACGGAGCTCCCACTGCCCCGGCTCACAGGGACAATCTCAGGGCCCGCCGCCCGCCTTGATTGGCGGTCGAGCGTTGAGGAGAACACTTTAGGTGGGACTTGTCATCTTAAGAGCTGCCCTGGAGCGCTTAACACAGATGTCTCCCGCTTACCGGAGACACACTTGCGTGCGTGCGTGCGTGCGTGCATGCGCGCACACACACACACACCTTACCGAGTACACACACACACACACACACACACACACACACACACAGACAGGTCATGGCAGCCACACGCAAACACACAGAGCACACGCACAGACCAATCACAGCTTACTGCTGACAAGAGAGACACAAAAAATACACACACGGATCAAAGCTTACTCCACACACACACACACACACACACACACACACACACACACACACTTCTAAATGTGAATGAATGAATCCAGAACATGCATTGAATCATGCCGTCTGCTTTCCCCCAGCATGGAGCACAGCCATGGTGTACATTTCAATTAGCCACCAGAGCTAATAAATGAGCCATTAAGGGTAGAGGTGTATAGTAGTTAAATTATTGGATGACAGGCTGGCAGATGGTGGTATTTCATCGGCGCCACGTGGCTTAAGGGTAGGTCTCCAAACCTCTGTGTAAAGGGCAAGTCTGAAGCCCCATATATGGCTTGTTACCCCTGCAACCACCCGCGGTTGTGGGATAACCTGGCAGATGTTCTTTATATTGAAGGTCTACACGGACATAATGATCAATCAGAGTTGTTTAAGAAAATGCCCCATTACAACTGGATTGTCTGTTTCTCATACCTTTTGTTTGTCACGAGGGTGTGCGTGTGCGTGTGCATGTGTGTGTGTGTGTGTGTGTGTGTGTGTGTGTGTGTCAGGACTGCTGACTACAGCGGCCCATGGGCAAGCAGAGCATCAATGTCACGATGACCAACGGGTTTGGTTGCTTGTTTTGGCTGGCGGTATTTCAGACCCATCCTGATGAAGCTTTGGCAAGATCTGCTGAGTTGTTTTAGACTTAGTTGACTCATTAGTTTTGGACATCAGCTTCTTAGTGAGGTTAGGGCAACACAACTACTTGGTTAGGTTTAGGGATCGAATAATAAGTTTAGTTTGCAATGTCTGCAATGTCGTTAGGCCAAAGTTAATCTTAGTGGACCAACAATTTCGTAATGTAATGTAACTAGTTACAACTAGTTACAAACGAAAAAAAATATATATAAAAAACGAACGTCATTATAGTATTAGTTAATTGGTAGAGAATAGGCCTTTGGTACCGTCATTGTAAAATGAAAGACAGTCACTCAGACTATTTGGTGGAAGCTTTTGAAGCTTCTCCTCTGTGTCTGGGAGGCTTCATCCATCCTGTCTCCAGCCAAAGCAGTGAACGATGACACGGTATGAAAAATGTGCCCCAGTGTCTGAGCTATTTCAACAATTTATACAAAGCTGCCTACGGACATTTTGTGCCTGGGGGAAAACGCCTTTTGTTGATCCCAAACACACATAGAATGTCCTTCCTTATTTACAAAATTATGTAAACAGGCACGAGAACGGCCGGCTGACAATTTAACTGACTGAACCCTTTAAGGTCGAAATGTCGCAACTGATCATTTGTCCATCGCACTGCTGAATAGCCTCTTGGCTCACAACACCGTGTCGGTCAATAAATAAAAAGCGCAGACAAACGTCCAGGCGCACACTGGCACTGACACAACAGCGGTTTACAACCACTATGATAAAGCCTGGAAATGCCACACTTACAATTGACCCGGCAAAGAGGAATACAAATAAGTCCCTGCTCAGTACAGTGCACCAAACGGTAGCGACAGCAGGCTACCGAGCAAAAACTGCCAGGAACCATTCCCCTACGATAATAAAACAAAAAGAGGGCGTCGACATTACGGACCAGATGGCCACAGGCTGTACGGTGAGAGGCTGTACACGCAGATGGCCTGTCGCTGTATCCTACGACTTGCCTGACCTCGCTGGTGTCATTGCATATGTTCTGCACAATCAGTGCACGGAAGGAAAAAAAAATAAAAAATCCAGAGAAAGAAATTCATTTCACTGGGAACTGGTGGCGGATCAGAGAGGCAGCCAGGCAGCGGAAAAGGCAGCTTCGTCACGCCAAACGGCCCGAGCCCTGCCTGCTGCCCGTGAGCCAGCATCCAGAAGACGCCAGGGTCAGGGCGCCAGATGTACGGGCGAACAAAACTGTGGACAACCAACCATGGGTGTAAATGATGTGTCTGTGGTAAATGCGCCACAAGAACAACTACAGATCAAATAGTGTCATCACGGTTGCCAGTCGTAAGAAGCGACGCAAATTCAGCGAAAACAAGAATATCCTCCTTGGGAAGCTCGAAAGATCCGGCCCTTTCCAATTCTTTCCACGACAAAACATATCTGTAGACAGATCGCCAAGTTCTTGCATTGGGGCTGAGTCCATTGTATCTATTTTATACGTAAAGAAACATAGTGGGCCTACAGGTGATTTATATTTGCTTACCAATAATCCAAAATGTACATATGTAACATTGGTTTATTGGAAGCCAACATACTGTATATGCAGATTATGCATATAATACATAAAGGCAACAAAGCAGACATATCATACATAAAAATGTCTAATTTGTTGCATACACATGTTTATCTAAACGTGCAGTATACCACAAGGTGGACCAGTACTCTGGAAAGGGTGATTGTGGTTAGTCTGAGAGATGAATGTATATCACTGGGGATAAGTATCTAATTTATAATAAATATTCTATAAAACACACTTCATAATATCTTTTACTCTATTTTTGATGCAAGTGAAATTGCTTCAAATAGGTGATAGTTTAGTCTGCTGGAGTATATTATACATCTGACAGTGAACCTGCACCTTTGTGACGCCTGCTGGAGAAAAGGTCAACTGCGGCCTGGCAGCTGCAGTGGGCATCATCTTCACGGCGGACATGTTTTCCGATGTCATTTCAGAATTCTAAGAATGCACGCGTGTTAACAAGACGTGTTTAGTAAAAGTCATGAAAGGGTGATGCTGCATTTACTAGCAATCAAAAGTACCAGAGGTTCAAGTGTTAAATACTGAATACTGCTAGGGGGTGGTACACTTAAAGTGGAAAAGTAAAGTCAAGTAAAAAGTAAAAAGTTATAATGTGTAAAAATAAAATAATAAAAGTATGATTCATGTATTAACAACTATAGCAGAATAGTGGATGTGTTATGCCTTGACACACACTGAAATAATGAACTGCAAGATGCTGGAGTCCAACTAACTCGACTTCCGTCCTGTACCTGCTGAGGCTGAGAGAAGGATGCTGAAGTGTAGCGGCATCCTGGTACGCCGCAAAGCTATTTCCTCTCCCATCTAATGAGGTGTACGCCAGTTAACAGTCCCCGGAGCGAGGGGAGCAGGGACACGGCAGGAATCACAACAACAAAGACTAAAGAACCCTTTTCTTAGCTAGAAGTGCTAATTATACCTCACCAACAAAAGTATTTCCATACCACTATACCTCTGTACGGTTTATTGCACAAACAGTGGTGGGTTGGTAGACTTCTTACTGCCCTACACAAGGCGTCTTCAGCCATGGTACCAGCATGGGCGGTGGGTTGGGATGATGGATCCCTCCCTTTACCATGAAGTCATTGGCCTGTATAGCTGTCATGAATCAAGAACGCACCTCCCTGCTAAACCCACATCCCATAATGCCCTCCAGCGCTGCCTTCAGCACTCCATTGCAATAGGACCAGCCCGATACAATCAGACACTCCCAAACACACATAAAATGAATGGACACGATACACCGCTAGGTTTTCTGGAACAGAAGCGGTCCCATTATAGCCGCTGCCATGCTGGGCTGTAATCCTGTGCTACATCGCCGCACACCGAGATGTTAGCATTAGATACAGATAGAAGTACTACAACTATTACCACTCTGGTCGGAAAGTGTACCTGCGATGGGAACTCCCCAGTTGAAAGGTTCCAGACTTCAATCCCAGCACCCAGCACCAGTGAGTGTCCAAAACTGCATCTACTAACTGATATAACTGCTAATACTACCAGCCAAGTTGGTGAAACCACCAGAACTCACTGAGCAGACATTGTAAGTCGAGCCCCATACTGTGGCCAATACCATTGGGCACAGTCTACTACAGAAAATGGTGGACAAAGTGGAAGAAAAAAACAAAAAAAAAACATATATGTCAGATCTGTCTTTTCGTTTGAAGCACCGGTGACTCGGACACGGCACAACGCAGCGTGCTAAATGTTCTCTAAATGTCAGCGGCGCCGTTAACAAAACAGACATTTCCCCACGGCACGTCACTCCGGTGACCCCCGACAGCCGCCACGCCCCGAGAGATGAGGAGGGCACCGTGATGGAGCACTTGATCTTACCACCCGTCCTCCATTATTCTGTCACAGATCCCCCCCCCCCCCCCTACATCCCAAACCAACAAAGTGAGATCCCCTCCTTCAATAACACCAACTGTCTCCATGGGCTAATATGGAAAGATGAGAGCACGCGGGCGCCGAACATGAGAAGGCGATACGAGCGGGGGAACGACGGGGGGCCGCGTGCTGCGGGATGACACAGACCGAGCCGCTCGGCGCCCGGGGATCAGAGGAGCCGTGAGCGAGAGGCAGCCAGGCTGCCAGAGGGGACGGCCATGTCACAGCAAAACGCCGTTTCAAACCAGGATGAGTGCACCTTCGGGGAGGGGGGAGGGGGGGGGGGGTCTGTACTAGAGCCCGAATTACCTCTGAGAGGTGAAGAGTGTGATAACCTTCCTCACTTTGGCAATTACTCCCATAACACTTTGCATCAAGCGGGGTGAGGTTGAAGACATGTGTTGTTCAATTTCTTGTCTTGTCTTGCTTTCACATGTAATGTGGTTTTGCAATTCGAACAATGCAGCTTGTAGGTTTAACTTAAGTTATGTATGACACTGAGACACTTTTAGTGACCTTCATAATGAATATTTATATATTAACACTACATTCATTTACTTCATTTATATTTTATACAATTAACTGGTATCAAGCTTCCGGAACACCAGGACAAATCCAAGATGGGATTCTTATCTTAGATTTTAACTTCTTAATTTTCCAGGAGCGAGACTTGTAAAATGTAATTACTGTAACACAGCAGCGGTGACATATACAGGAGGGGAACATATCGGGGAGTCTTTTCATCAGCCCGGGCATAATTAATCTTATGTTGGGAACAGGTCGTCAGCCCGTCTAATTTGACACACAATGTAAAACATCCAAAAGCTCCAAAGGCTAATTTTTTATTTCCAAAATGGAGACTTTGACTGAAATCCCTCTGAGCCAAATGATTCATCACAGGGAAACGACATTGGTTTTGACTGGAAATTCTAACAATATGAACCTTTTCAGGATTAGTTAAAATGCCCTCAGGAGAGCCAGACAGGAGCTTGTTGTTAAACAGGGATGTGTTGAAATATCCAATAGAGAAGGAAAGGGACTGACAACTGTGGGGGGAAAAAAAAACAAAACACTGAACTAAAAAGATTAATAACTGCAATTCCATAACTCAGAAAAAACAGAATGAGTGACACCGAGCTCTGATGCATTTATTCATTTAATACCATGTTCAGGCTATTCCGGCAATCTCATCTCAGCAGGGCCAGCACAGCGCAATCGCATCTCTTTCGGGGGCATCTCCGCGTTCCTTTTGTCACCAAAACTGCCTACGTTTCATGCTCGGCTTAATAAACGTATCAACAGACGGAAATAATTTCTGTCACGAGGAAACGCGTCTCAGATCAATTCAAGGGTAGCTGCCCATGTGTTTCCCTCTAACTGCGTGTAAAAAAAATAAAAACACCATGATGCGGCTTGCTTTGTGGCGGCTGCAACACTGGTGCATCAGCCATTTGGCTATAGCTCAATAACAGATCATTCTCAGCTCCGTACAACCAAACCGGCCGAGCGCAATCACACACTTGGCTGAAACGCAATAAAAGCTGAATCTCCAATGAGACACAGTGAAGGGGACCAAACAGGGCATTGGACACAAACAATGGGATTTATTCTGTTACCACACACACACACACACACACACACACACACACACACACACACACACACACACACACACACACACACACACACACACACACACACACACACACACACACACACACACACACACACACACACAATGATAGATGATAGAATAAGGATGATTGCATTACGACACATGATCTGAGGACTGGAATAATTTCAACACAATTTGTGTTGAGATTTTACTTGAGATGGATAGGCCCAAACCCGACAAATATTGCACAAATCCTACCCTGTGAATGTAACTGTCATGTGCAAGAATCCCCAGTGCCAGACAAAAAATGTTTTGTACAAGTTCCCCTGTGACACCTTCTGGCCGGTCAGTCGATCACTTGGTCGATATCTTTTGTCCGACCAAATTCTCATTGGTCGGACAAGAGAGCGTGGTGTTCCTTTGATAGGCAGAAACATTATTCTTATTGATTATTTTCGGGAAAGGGAGGCGGACCGACTTTATTTTGGAGTGAAAGGCTATACTGCCTGTTACTCAACGTGTTTGTTTTCCCAATCGTTAGGTTTAATAGAATGATTATTATATGACAGAATTATATGACAGCCCTGTTTTCACAACTCTGAACTTTTAATGGAGACGGCTCTGTAAAACTTGCGGAACGTTTACCTTTGTCTTTAAACGCACCGCAGCGCAACCCGCTGCAACCCATGAAATCAAACACAAAGCGAGAGCCGACAACCGAGCCACTCCCGACACACTCCGCGAGGCAGCCCCCCGGCCCGTCTGGTGTGGGACCCGCCACGCACCGGAGCTCACGTGCACCGTGACCTCGCCCGAGTTACCCCGTTCCACCCAACACCCCGCGTTCCCACTGTAAGAACCGTACCCACCATCCTATCCGCACTCTGAATGAGTGGCCTTTCTAACCACTTTCAAACAGTGACACCATAAACGGGCGATTCGGAAATGACTGGATCAAACGAGATTAGCTACGGTGAGTAAATCCCGATAATGGGGGGAAAAAAAAAAAAAAAAAACATAGACTGAAGAGCCACTTATGGGTTGTCAATCACACTGTACGATGACAGGGCGCGCCTTCTCTCTCCGGATTGGCTGGGGGACGGAGGGCAGGCTCGTTGGGGGGGGGGATGTCAAGCCATTTAATTGGCATCAGCTTGCATCGCTCCGCAATCACAAGCCAATCAAGTCGCGCTCATTAATTGCGACATGCTGCAGCGAGCCTTCTGGGCTGGTTATTCAGTAGACACTTCATCCATCATGGTCGTGCTGCATACAGTTAGCCTCCCTCTCACTCCCCCCCCCCCCCCCCCCTACACGTGCCCTTCCATTCCCATTCAGGATATTCATCACCGCGTTCTGCGTTTCACCCACGCGTTCCGGGCCAGGGGGTGGGGAGCAGGCGAATGCCATCGCAGTGCAGATGTCCCGGTGCTCTTGAATATTACTCAACGTTAATTCATCGCAGCGATAACAAAGCCATATGCCCACACGGGCCACCGAGCTGTTTGGCATTGTACGGACTTTTAAACTCAAAGGGGGGGGGGGGTTGCTGGGTGATATAAATGGACCAATCTGGGCTCCGGAGGGCAGAAACACCGGGGGTCAGCGGTGAACAACACCCATGAGAGCAGTGAGGGGGTCCGGCAGACATCCCACAGGGAGGCAACTCCCTACGGACTGCATTATGAGATTGGCGCTGTGTGAGAATCAGGGATTACGTTCCACCAATTACCCATAGTGTGAGCAATGCATGGCGCGACATTTGTTTCAATTGATAATCTTCATCCCAAACAGATTATAATCGGGGGGGGGGACGATGGATACATGCAGGCCATTGGCTCTCATAGGATCAAATGGCAGTGAACACAAATCTGCCGGATCAAGACATTAATCAACTGGTTACTGCCGGAGGATGAGAGTGCCCACAACTCGCTTCATGTCACACCATCAGTTTAAACTTCTGTAAACGTGTAAAACCGTACGCCTGTATGCCTCCCCCACGACACAAAACAAACGCTTCTGATAATTAACAACATGTACACGAACACAAGGCTGATAAATTAAACCCAATGAGGAAGAACACGTCTGTGCCGCACTACGACGACGGGCCCCGTTCCTTCATCAGGCTTAATCAAGCGTGCTTCAAGTCAGATCCCTCCCCTCTCCCTCTCTCTCTCTGGGGGGTGTTCGGAGGGAGAGCGAGAGAGCGAGAGAGCGAGCGAGCGAGCACGCAAGGGAATAAGAAACGGCTGCGCCACCCCCGGTGGCGTGCGGGCCATTTGTCACACGCCTCCAACGAGACTTGATTGTCTCGCCAGTGAGACGCCGCGGTGACCGATGGCTGCCGTGGCGACAGAAGGGGGGGGGGGAGGAGGGGGGCAAACTGTAACCAACGCTCATCACTCGCGGTGGGACGGCGACAGGGAGGGGGTGGAAGAGAAGACACGCCCCGCGCCACGCGCAAGATGGCGTCAGTCTGTGCGGGTGACAGTCGGGTCACTCATTTTTCGACGCGATTTACATGGCGTCGAACCGGCGGTGAACCGGGCCACGTGACGCGGGGCCAGGAGTGATGGGAGCAGTGGGACGGGGCGGCGGCCAGCGTGTCCAGTCCTGACACCGACCGCCCTGTGTCTTCTGTCGTGCAGTGGGCCTGCTAACGTAGCACACGGTGGCTACGTGTGCACACGCGTTGTTAAGGAGCAGGCAGGCATTTCATGCGAGAAGCTTTCACCAGAGTAAACGCTTTCTTCATGACAATTCACATTCACAGGCATGGTGAATATTTTGCAGAGATAAACGAAGGTGAGTACATTATCAATAATTCATTGTCCAGGAATAACTAATTTATTTACATTTATTCTAATGAAGACGATGCCAGTTGTCATAGACACATGGCTTTTGGCATTTTTTATTGCCAAGAGAAAATACTTGATTGTGATGCAGGACAGCATTACAGCCACTTAAAAAGCAATATATCATTCACCATGGCGGGCCATTGCACATAGTGAACTACCTGGTAGCCTCATTTGTTAGGGACAAGATAAGACTAGAATTATACCTAGAATTATAATGGCACAAAATAGGCCACAGAAGCCCATGAGATAGCTACCAAACCTTATGACGCACTTAGCAAGTCAATTGAGCGACGCAGAGAGTGTGTGTGTGTGACAATGAGGGAGGGAGATAAGATGGGTAGAGAGAGAGTTGGGGAGGGCATGCAGTGGCAATAAATCAGAAGTATGGAAGCTGTCTGCATCACGCGTGTTGCATTACGGTGTAGCGGGGTGTGTTGTTAGAGGGCTTGTGTTATCACAGGGGATTGTGTTGTGTTTTCTATTGCATCCCATCCCGATTGCACCCCAACAAACATGGATCACCGGCGTGGATACATGTTCATCAGAACGACTGCTACAATTTAAAACTATAAAGAACGAAAACTCAAAATAGTCATTCACACGCATTATATTTTTGACTCATGTGCGTACCTCGCACACACACACACACACACACACACACACACACACACAATATGAATTATAATCTGCACGGTAAATGACCTCAACTTAATGAGCAGGAAAGGATTCCTATGAATGTTTTAAATGTCTGAGCATAGAAGGCTTGAATGCTCAGGTGTTTAATTGTTCTATTCACTTCAAACGCATTACTCTTGGTTATGGAGGAGGCTTAGGATCTAGATGTTGCTGATACTATAAACTTTTAATGACCTACAATTAAACCGACCACTTGAAGGTCTCAAGTGCAGCAATATCCTCATTATTTCAATGATAAATGGTAGGAAGCTGTGCAAGTACAGCCATTCATAAAAATAAAAAAATTGAAAAATAAAAAAATAAAAAAAAGTTTTTTCGGACACAAAACAGAGGGTGGCTTACTGTAGAAGTCAGTCCAATAAGTCACTTCACAACATCTTTAGCAGGCCAGGCTGGTTAACCATAACCTGAAGATAAGTCAATTGAGATACGTGTCATCATGGCGCGGGTCGGTGTTAGCATTTTGCTCAAGGAACCCCTCAGGGAGGCTGCAGTCATTGAGGGTTCAAACCTGGTAGACTTCAGCTGGGAGTCGGACACCTTCCGCGACAGACTTACCCACTGGGCTCATTGGAAAGACATTAAATAGACGACGGACAAAATGAGATGAACTACAGGGAAAAGGTTAATTTCAGTTCATTCACACCAATTAGATTACTGGCGATAGCCTGCAATGCCCACCGGTGGTAGCAGAGCAGGGGCATTGGGCTGCACCGCCACAGCCAGCTCCGCATCAAACAGACGCCCAACGGGGCCTTTCAGGAAGGATCCCAGCAAGCGAGCGTGACTACAACTCCCAGGACACAACTCACACACACGCACGCACGCACCCACGCACTTGCACACACACAGTATGAATAAACAATGCCGTCGCCTGAGTGGACATGGCTCGCATGCACCAAAGTCAGAGGGCGAAGTCGATGGGATGTCCAGTGAAGCCTGGCTGGCTTGCGGTCAGCACTGGTGGGAGGTAGGGGGGGGAGGGGGGGGGTGGCAGGTCAGTGTGTCTGCTGGCTGGCTGGCCAGAGCCCTCCAGGGCAATGCACCGAGAAAGTGAATGCTGGCGCCACCTGACACATTGTTGGGACAGGCACTGGCCCGAGCAGCGGCTACGGCAACACAGACCACAGTGGGAGAAGATGGCAGGGGGCTCTTCTTGAGGGGGCAGAGAAACATCTCACTGAATCAAATATGGAATCACAGGAGCATCACCGAGGGAAACGAGCACAATGAAAGGCCAAGATAAATACAATATTTTGAAATTACTGATGTGCCGAATAATTGCAATTCATTACAGATAAATAGAAACGCATGTAGGATTTCTTTAGTAGATGGATTTGTTGCAGAAGAGCATTACTTTGAAGGGACTGTAATTGAAGGAGGTGATTTACTCTGCCCCGGAGGAAAGTACATGTTGGGTAGGAAGATAATTATCTGTAGTCAATACACAATCAGGCTTCAGCTCGCAAGGTACAATGAGTTGAGGCACGGGCGATACTCAATGTGCTTTCGGTAAATAACCAATTTCCACTTGTGCTCTTCACATAAATCTTCATGGGGATATGAAAGCAAGAAAAGGTATTTGAAAACAAGCATTGCGTTTAACTTAACCGAACCCATCTCTCCCCATCTCCCCTTATGCCCATGCTGCTCCACTACAAGACCCTGGCAATCAAATAGAATTATCCCCCTGTATAGCAACACGTTTTTTTTTGTTTCAAATCGCATTCCTTTTACAGCCTTAGAAAAATCAGAACCGAATACACATCTTTCCAACTAATTGCCGGGGCGCAGAATCCCTCTGTGGAGTCGCGATGAGCAAACACAATCATCAACTCAAACACGGGAAAGTAGGTGCATGCAACGCCGTTGCCAAATGGATTGTTAACACAAACTTCCCGATCAGCAGTGTGGTGCGCGTGGAGTCGTCCATGCGTCCGATGCGGCCCCGCCGCCCTGCGGTTCCACTCGCGTGGCTTTAACGGCCTGACAGGGAACAGTGCGTCTCTGTCCGACAGCACCACTGCGTCTCAACGGCAGGCTGCGTGCGTATACGCCTGTATAAGTCAGCCACAGGTATATGGCTCTGTCACAGTTGACTTTCAAAGGGCTTTAAAAAAAAAAAAAAAAAAAGTGCCCAATGGCAGGGTAATTCAATGTGGAACCCCCAGACCATGACCACCTGATGGGCAAGAAAGCTTGTTTTAACAAAGGGGGGGGGGGGGGACGCCCATAGAGAGCCAGGACTGCAATGTTACGTCTTCATTTTAAGGCGGTGGTCCACTCACTGAACACATTGAGGCTCCAGCGGGTTGTGGGACAGAGTATTTAAATCACTTTGTGCAACATTCTAATATCGTCTGTGTAAAAAAGTTTGTCTGGAATATGTGGCAGCGATGGTATTTAAAACGATATAGTTAATGACGGTTACAGTCACTATCAATGAATCAACGTGTATTTTTCTTTTAGTTTTTTTTTCTTTCGGTGTAATATAGAATTCAGTAATGAAAATCAGATATAAATCCTCTGCTTGAGTTTCTAATCATGGATCAGTACACTGATCAGTGAAATTAATTCACCATTCAGAATGATCAAAAGTGATCAGGCGGTGGCATTGCAACACTACACACTGCTACACACGTTGAGATCCAACACATTCAACTGTTGAATGTGTTGAATTTCAACACAGTGCCAAACTCCGTCAGCGCCGACAGATGACTCACCATAGTTTTCAAGGGAAGTGAAGCCCTGGCAGGATTCACCAGAAACGGTGCATAACTGGTTACTTTCTGAAGACCATAATGGCGCTCATTAAGAACATTTGGCGCAGGCGATCGGTTTTAGCCAAATTGCTCAAATAAAAAAAAAAACTAAAAGTTTTTGGTGCAGGCTTCTGATTAGGCCTGGAGGCACTTTTCCTCCATTGCTTTTTGCCATTAGAGATAATAACATTACAACATAATATATGTACCCTCTTCACCACCAGCAGCAGCAATCATACACCTCTAAAAACATTACAAGCAACTGAGCACGGTCAAGATTTACAAGGGCTTCCGGGGAGAAAATGAAAAGCCATTATTTGGTTGTGATTTAATAGGAGGACCATGATTCTATTCCACCCTTCATTTGGACCAATGGGAGAGGGAGGGGGAGGAACCGGGTCTAAGGAACCAGCGTACAGTCCACCAATGACGCTCATTACTGACCCAACACAAAGCAACCCATCAACTCTCTGTGGGGACCCCGAATGGAAAAGCTCAATTAAGTACATATTGTCATTCATAGGTTGGTGGACGCCAGGAAACTAGCCCCCTCTACCCACCGCACCCTGATGAGATACACCCAACGGCTGTGACCTCACAGGGGGTCGTCAATTATACCCCGTGGTGGACCGCCGGGAGAAACTCAAGGTCAAGGCTCAAGGGCGCGGCCAGCGATGGCGCGTCACATTGTCAGCCCGTCCATAGTCTAATCTGAGTCGGGCTCAACAGTCCTCCCTATGAGATTCACGTTCCCGCTGGCCCCTGTACGGTCACACATAAAGTGAGAGGGAATTACATCACTCTGTGTCCTTGTCTCAGAGAGCCAGTGTTATGCATGGCGCCATGTTGCTGTTTGTACAACAAAAACAGACAAACCCTCATCCAGAGAGATATTTTGAAAAAAAACGGAGTGATATAATAACTAACATTACAACTTAAAACCCAAAGCTTTGTCATGAATTCATTAATCTTTGCATTTTTTTATAATCCACCATCATCCAAGCAGCTGCACTGCCGCACAAAACAGCTTTGGATGAAGAAAAAATGTTTCTGCAGAATATCCCATACATCCCCATTTAAAAATATAACACCGGTATCCAATATCCATCTAAACTCTGCACCCTGTTGCCTCTACTGGGGATCAGTACCTCCCTGTCTAAGACATGAACCACATTTCCACTGTGGAATACATGGAGATAACTTTACTGACGCGTTGACCTTCTGTGCATTAATCCACACCATCAACTCCTCCGTGTCGCTCTGACCCGTCCTTCTACAACCTCCAGGTGCCCTTGAGCAGCCGCCCGGCCAATCTGCCTTCCTCTCTGAACTGATGAGCAGCTTTGATAGGGCGCCCCCTGCTGCTCTGGTCGGGTACTGCTGTGTGGTGTCTCGGTTCAGAGCACTGTCTACCTGCTGTGGTCGATGCTAATAAACCACCTGGACCGTGGGGTACACTTTCGGCTCCTAGCGCTGCTCGTGCAAACCCACTAAATGCCTCTCTCTCTCTCTCCATCCGTCTGTTTAACTTGAACTCTCTCACCCCCCCCCCCGGTCTTTCTATGAGGTTTCTCCAGCGGTGAATCCATTACACTCACCTCTGAATGTACCGTATTACTAATTTAGCAAACTAGCAGAGTGAACAATGTATGCATCCATGCACGGTACCATGAATGTCAATTAAACTCGTGTTAATGCGTTCCAGTACAGCCTACTCTAAACAAAGGCCAGCCGGCAGTTGGAACAGCACAGCGTTCCGCTTAACGTCACTGGCATTGGGAATTTGTTTTGAATTATAGCTTTGACTTCAGCAACTCCAATAATGTGATTATGCAACTAGAAATCAAGTATTTATCTGCATCTATTACATGGCCAACCTCTCAACCGTACCATAATTGAGCATAATTATGCATTATGCTTAATAAGGCAGATAACATTGTAAATACTGCACAAACCATATTGGTATTTATTGTTTTTAATCACCTGTTAATTGTTGAATGTATTTTTATACTAAATGGATGCTGACACCTGCAAAGTGTCACTCCTTGTGCAGTAATACTTTGCATTAATGACGTTGACCATAAAACAGATGAAAAATGTAAAACCTATAAACTCAAAATATAATTTAGACAGCAGCCTTGGTCGAGAACATATACCAGCACATAAGGTAGATAAAATCGATAACATCAAAATATATATACACAGTATTTTGGGGTTATTGTTATTGTTGACCTTTATAGGTCAGCACAGCAAACTGATATTGGTAGAGTTAAACAAGGAAAAGAACATGTAGAGGTCAAAGTTTAATATTGAACAAAGAACAAAGTCAAAGGACTACTCTATGATGTAGTTCATTGTGTAGTTTGAGTTTGGTGACAATCATCTCTGCAAAAAATGAATGTCTAAATGCCTACGCCTCTGTCATTAGGACATCTTTATCGTCATGCACTTTTAGCCAAGACCATGAACAATTCCCATTAAAATGCAACCTCAGATGATAAATGAATCAGGACAGGGCTGGAATTAAAATTGATTCGAATTTTTTTTTAAAATAAACTATAAAATAACCAATTATTTCCCATCACACTTACAAGACTACAGTACATGCTGTTCATAGGCTCGTTCTGAGGCCCCGATTGAAATTCTCAGTGAAAAAATGTACTTAGAGGGTAACGAAGGACACTTGGTTTAATTGAGATCAAGGGTGTCCCGTTGTTCGATGCTGAATCACTCCCCAGGGAACGCCGTGGTGCCGTGTACACCACGCTGTCCCGAGAACTTAATCTGTACCAGAGAAGTTGTCTCAAGGCCAAGGCCAGCGGAACAGACGTCAGTTACAATGAAACAAACTTTAAAAAAAAAAAACTCAGGCGAAGACGACGAGTCATGGAGTGAAACAAGGAAACGTAACTGAAATACGGTACACTGATATTTGGCTTTAGGGGCTTTCAAGGCTTGGTTTCAAACCCAAATGGAAAAAAAAAACAGGGGATTTGGACATGAGGTCAAGTCTCTGGCAATTGATCCTTAATCCTTAAAAGCTTCCACCCACACAAGGATGAGGACAGCAAGTCATTGCTGTTGTGACACGATACAATGATCCATTTGAAGTCCAAAGTCATCATTAAATCAGGATCAGATACTTGTTGATTTGTTTCCAGTGGAAAAAGGCGTTATTATGCTGATATTGTTGCTGCCGGGGCAACTCAGACTCCGCCAACGTGGCGTGCGGTCTTCAGGTCTAGTCTCGGTTTGTCTCGTTTGTTTGTTTGTTTGTTTTGTCTGTCTGTCTGTCTGGAGGCTTCTTTTGTGTCTAATCTCATCCCTTGTCTGGAGATTAGGATTTTAGGGCTGTAGGTTAATATGCTCCGCTTTATCTGGGCCACCATACTGCCTCTTTCTATTAGAGACCACATAAATAAACCAAGACGGAGTCAAGCAGGGTGAGGGTTGAGGGTAGTGGGAGACAACAAGAGCTCTGCAAGGAAAAGTTATTGAAAATAATTCAAATATTATAATTTCACTTGAAACACTTTCACAACAGAACACTAGCTTACTCGCGCCAAACATGTATTCTCATGAAAACTGAAGATTAAACTATTCAACAGATTACAGTCATATTCCCTCCATTTCCTGAAGATCCATCAAGAGCTTGTCATCAGAACGGAGGCAGACGTTCTGAACTCAAATATAACCTGTGAATCCGTACACCGACCCGATGCAGCCCAATCAGACCTCCTGTGACTAACCACCCCTGACTAAGAGACCGACGCAGAAAACCTACCAGCACGGCAGCCAGGCCAAACAACATAGAGGTGTGATACAACAGGCCCCGCGCCTGTCCGCATAAAGTGCCAAGAAGCGTGACTGACCACTCCTTTAGAAAGAGATGAGGCATTCGGGGGGGGGGGGGGGGGTGGAGCAGAGACGGCCAGAGAGGAAAAGTCATCACGGCGGGCATATCCGGCGCTGAGTGATAGTGACACCGTTCCATTTTGTTTTATGGCTCCTTCTCCCACAACCTCTTTCACTTTCACTTTCCCTCTCTCTCTCTCTCCGCCACCCATCCACCCACACAGGGATTACAGCCCCGTGGAGGGCTACACTTTAATCCTCCCTCGCTTCGTTTACGGAGCACCGCAGACGTTATGGTTACAGTAAAGTGTCCTGTACCGCTTCCCTCTGCTCCCAGCTGGGATACAGTCTGGTCTTGTCTCACTCCAATGCCCCTGCCCATAGTGAGGCATCCCTCTATATATAAACCGGCCATGCAGAGACGGAACCAAATTCTCAACGTCACAGCCACTATCACGCATACATGGAGGATGGAGGTGCTACCTACACTGTAGTAATTAAATAGATTTGTGTATCAAAATTGCAGTGGATTCTTTTTTAATTCTTTTTGGATGCATGTCATTAACGTGTGTATGGGCAGTCATCGGGCTCCAGGGGGCCGACTACTGGTAGACTGTGGACATTAGGCTTCGAAGCCAGAAGCACGTCGGCTGGGATTCAACACCCTAACCACTCAACCAGCCACCACCACTTTACTAGTAAACTACTGTAGCCTTTTGCGGGAGGCCACTTCTTCCACAGTGCCAGAGCCAGGCGGGGAGAAAGCAACTCTGTGCCAACAGAGTCTGTTGAAGTGCCTCATTCTGCTGATAAAAAAACACTTGGGATCAGGCTCCGTTACGATACACTCAGACCCTGTAAGAACAAGGAATACAGGAAAAGACAGACACTGAGTAGCTCAAGAGATTTTCAAGATGAAGGATGTTTGATGGCGTTGACGGCTGAAAACATCAATATTGAGCAAGTGAGGGAGATAACCTTGCCTAATAGCCTGGCACGATCCCATTATCACAGACATAGTGCAATAGTGGAGCATCGCCGGGCAATGCAGAGTTCCCTTCAAAGTCTTAGATACCGCACACTCTCTCTAAGGAGAAACGATGACGACAAACTCAAAGGGCTAGCTTTGAAGTTTTTGATGAGCGTTTTTTTTTTTCTCCCATTCTTTTGAGCCTCTAGTCACAAAATGAATTAATTCAGTTGACAGCAGAAATACCAAAATCCTTACTTTAACAGATTGTCCTTCTATTGAAGTGATCCAGTTGAATGCCAACTGCCTACAGTTGTCTGCTAAACACATCCGTTAGAGAAGGCAGAGTGCAAAACAAAGTGTGCCTTGTTCTCAGGACTTTTTTTGAAAAGAAACTACGCGGTAAACTACATGGGCAATGTTTCTGCACACGGAGGGTAAAATCATCATCCATGAGGATAAATGGAAATTGAAAGGGGCGACATTAAATAGTTTGATTTAACGCCTGATATAAAGCAATGTTGTCTTCGATCCTGTACTTGGTACTCCATCAGAGGTAAGTGAACAGACCAATGGACAGGCCATCTAAATATGTAGGCTAGACACAATATATCTCTAGGCAGAGCTCCATCAGGCAGATCCTCGGTGCGGATCACACTAGCCGAATAAGAGATGGATTTTAATAAGCAAGTTGGACAAATAAGCCTTCTCAAGCAGAAATTGGTAATATGTCGGTCCTGTCCAATAGGTCATATTCACCGTCATACCACTAAAGACCAAATAGACAAAAAATGTACACACGGCCGTTTAAGACACAAACAAACCCTGAATCCCGATACATCTCGTATCCCCAGCCAAAAAAATACATATATGAAGGTATGTTTGCTTGAAACACCGCCAAGGCAAATACCATAAACACTCAGAGTGGACAGAGGCTGATTTAGAGGGGGGCTCATAAATCTGTGTGTGTGTGTGTGTGTATGTGTGTGTGTGTGTGTGTGTGTTGAGAGAGCGAGTGATACACGTCGTCTCTGT
>JAXIVH010000032.1:5017973-5077973 GCA_036785325.1 Urophycis tenuis
CCATTCTTTAACACCAAGGAAGAGAGGAGAGCAAATTAGAAAGGCGTTTCATAACGAGACGCTATGTGGGACACACCGATTGCTCCACTGTTAACGAGTCCTGAAGACGCTCATCACAGACACACAAGGAGTATGCGGTTAAACCCATCTTGAAATACAGCAGTAAACACCTGGTATGATATAGAGTGCGTTACTGGAATGCAAGAACAATGGACTATAAAACGTACCACAATAAAGCATCACAAAACCACATGGGGTTGGTTAGCTTCACATTTCTAGTGGGTTCAGGGCTTCACTTGGGGACCGAGATATGTCTCCATCCTGCAGCCTGTGGACCGAGTCCATTAGCTCCGCTGGTGGAGATAAGGCTAAACTGTATGCCCACCCACTCTCTCCCCACCCTGACCGTCTCAGAAAGCGATTGCAGGACCAGAATGCCGATGGGGCAGCAGGGCCTGTCAGCAGTGCTAACTAATACCCCTCCATTACCCCCAACCCCACCCCCCCCCCACCCCGTGCAACAAATGATGGCTGCTCTCCGCGGCGGGGCTGCGGCCAGGTGGCACGCGGGTTCCGGCTCTATCCATCACAAGGCCCGCCTCCTGACCCACCTGACCAATCGGAGAGCCACCTCCGTTATCGGGGAGTTGAGAGAAGACGGGTAACCAAGAGACGGGGGGGGGGTCTGGCCATTGGTCAGATTTTTTCCAAGATAAGATGTACTCTATTAATGGCAAACGGGATATTAGAACCTTCTAGTTAGTTTCCAAAAAGATAATAGTATAGAATGTCTACTTCGATGGGATAATAGTCTCTACTTTGATGGGACTGCTTTGTATGTTTCTGAGCGTACGTAACATAACGTGTTGTGTACAGTATGTTTTCTACACATTATGCTGGGCCAGATGCAGACGGCAAACTGGAGTGAAGGATGCGCTTAAGATTCAATGCAGGAATTACTTTGACAGTTGAGACTCTATTGGATTAATTATTCAATCTAAAAAGACTGTGTTGAAACAAGCCCTAGTTAAGAGAGTACGTAACAAGTCCAGTTCAGTTGAAGTGCTCTTCATCACAAGTGTCTCAGAGAGATGGGCAGACCCACAGTAGGTCCACGGACATACAGCTTCAATCTAATGTGCTCTTCATCAAGGGCACCATCCTTCTTTGTGGTTGACATTTTTTAACCTCATCTTCACGTTAATGTAACAAACACAAACATCCCGTTTCGATCAGCAGCACACACTGAAAAGCAAATCCCCTGCGGTATAACCAAGAATGAGAATTCCTGTAAACAGAACTCCGCTGTTTACAGTACAACTCTGATATCCTACGAAACCACAGCCAAGCTCAGAAGGAATCGCTGACATCCAAGCGCATTCCCGCATATGTAGACACGAGAAAGAGATTGCAGCATTTTTCCGATTAGCAAATGCCTGGAACAGGGCTGTCACCAACATGACCTTTCACCCCGCTCCCAAACCCAACAGACTGGGACAGTCACCCGGCATTCCTTCATGTAGTAAGAAATGGCACTTAGAGGAAAGTCGTTTTGAGGTGGTGAAGATGAATGGAACAGGCGGCGCGCTGATTAGAACAAAGCTCTGAACCGCAGGGGGTGGGGTGTGTTAGGTGGGGTGGAGGGTTGCAGCTGGATGAATTAGCATTCAAGCCCACACCCTCTGGACCGCCAAGGGTAGCACCGCATGTGTGTGTGTGTGTGTGTGTGTGCGTGTGTGCGTGTGTGTGTGTGTGTCAGAGCCAATCCTTCTGTTGCACAGCCGTCCCCACTAACTGCCAGATCGCATTGAATGGTGTTGCAGCGAGACACGCAGGTAAGCCGCCCCGCGCAGCGGACAGCGCCCAACAAGGGCAGAAACTCCGGCACGCTCGCTCTCTCTCTCTTTCTTTCTTTCTCGCTCTCTCTCTCTCTCTCTCTCCCTCCCTCTCTTTCTCCCCCTCTCTCTCTCTCCCCCTCTCTCCCTCTCCCCTGCCTCGGCACGCGGCGACTTTAGCCAAAGTCGTCTTTCAATCAGATCCCACGTGTGCGTCATGCGTGTGAAGGTCACGGCCACGCCTTTCCCAACATGCAGTGTGCGGCGCTGCTGACCGGCAGATCGTCCCCGCATTGGCCGCGTTCCAGACCTGCATCCTGCGGCAGGCATTGCGGGACGGCCCGAGGGAGTCAAACGCATTCCAACGATGTGTCGCTGCGCTGTTGTATTGTGTCGCTGTGCTGTTGTATCGTGTCGCTGCGCTGTTGTATTGTGTCGCTGTACTGTTGTATTGTGTCGCTGTACTGTTGTATTGTGTCGCTGTACTGTTGTATTGTGTCGCTGTGCTGTTGTATCGTGTCGCTGCGCTGTTGTATTGTGTCGCTGTACTGTTGTATTGTGTCGCTGTACTGTTGTATGGTACTGTATTGCATGTAGGATTTAAAGCGCACATGCAATAAAATACAGTGATGCACTTTCAATCAATAATACAGCTCATGATTTTGATGTTTAACTGTAATATCTTGTAAAACAGAGTTCTAAGAAGGAGTGTAACCTCATGGAAGATCCATGGCAACTTTGTGCCACCTGTTTAGTAGCTTTGTTGTGCATGTCGTCTCCTGTTCTCTATTCTCTGTTGTCTTGTTTCGGTAGTGGTGAAAAAAGGCACGATGAATAGAGTTGATTACTATGTTGAACAAGACATCGCCCAGTTAAAAGGAAAAAACTAAAGATTTGGAGTTCACTGCACCTTCAAACACAACATTTTGGGAAGTCACAGCAGTAAGAGTTTGAGGACCAACTCCTTGATTTCAAAGGACTTAAGGATAAAAATGCTGTTTGTTCTTTGGTGTAACGCCTGCCCACTGCGACATGGCTAATCAATAACAACTTGAAAAAGACAAGATGACCAAAGGCTGAGCAAGCAAAACGGTAACCCCCCTGACCACACACACACACACACACACACACACACACACACACACACACACACACACACACACACACACACACACACACACACAGAGTGGAAACAAGTGTGTTGAAAGTGTTTAAAGGCCAACAGGCAGCAGGTAAAAAGCTTTGTATTCATGGGAGACTACATTTTAAAAATACCTTCATGAAGCAAACGTGTCTACAGGGAGAAGGACTCAATGCCCGCAGTAAAGGAACCTCTGTTTTCCAGAAGTTCCAACCGAAACGTTAAAAACATGAAGTCATCAATATTACACACACGCACATACCAACCAAACATCGACAAACAAGCTAAACACTTCCCTACCATACACAAACGCACACACAAGACGTTTGTGGAGCTAGTTAGCATTTAGACATCTTGACCAACAGCGCTTCGAGGTAGACTGAGAGGGGTGGGGGAGAGAGAGAAAGAGAGAGAGACCTCTGTTCTCCACCAATCGATACTTCAGGTCGTCTTTGAGGACGAGGTCGTCCTCAAAGACTTATCTTGGTACTCTCTAAGAGAGTGAGTTAGTGGCTACAGTGTTTAGGAGTGTAGTTGTGTTGTTAGTCCTCATGAGAATGAATGGATAAGAGACGGCGAACAAGTGCACGCGGTCACAAGACTATTTAAGCAATGAGGGGGAGAGAGCAAATGAATGGAAAAACTATTCCTGTGTGTGTGCTATGCTTCAAGTGCTCCACCTAGTGGCCAAAGGGGACACCTGACAGGCAGTGACGACAATGGGGAGGCAGAGGGTAGCTTTTGGCCATCAGCCCTGCACACAGGGAAATACTGCTAACCACACTCAACATACAGGCAATAGGAGTACCTGAGGCCCACTGCTGTTCCAGAGCAGGACGGGAGCTGTACTTGATTACTTTGAGAGAAAAGTAACCGCAAAAAATGTCAGACGTAGAGGACCAAGTACAATTCCTTGTATGTGCAAAGTTACTTGGCAATAAACATCTTTCTGACTTCTGACTAAATTAAATTAAAACAAAAAAATAATAAAAATAAATAAAATAAAAAAATACATACACCAGATTGGAAATTAAAGTAATTCTGTAAAAACTGTCAGGAATAGGATTCGCAGAGCAGTGTGTGCACCGACCGCCGCGTTGCCGTACAGTGTGTGCGCCGACCGCCGCGTTGCCGTACAGTGTGTGCGCCGACCGCCGCGCTGCCGTACAGTGTGTGCACCGACCGCCGCGCTGCAGTACAGTGTGTGCACCGACCGCCGCGCTGCAGTACAGTGTGTGCACCGACCGCCGCGCTCCAGTACAGTGTGTGCGCCGACCGCCGCGCTGCAGTACAGTGTGTGCACCGACCGCCGCGCTGCAGTACAGTGTGTGCACCGACCGCCGCGCTGCAGTACAGTGTGTGCACCGACCGCCGCGCTGCCGTACAGTGTGTGCACCGACCGCCGCGCTGCAGTACAGTGTGTGCACCGACCGCCGCACTCCAGTACAGTGTGTGCACCGACCGCCGCGCTGCAGTACAGTGTGTGCACCGACCGCCGCGCTGCAGTACAGTGTGTGCACAGACCGCCGCGCTGCCGTACAGTGTGTGCACTGACCGCCGCGCTGCCGTACAGTGTGTGCACCGACCGCCGCGCTGCAGTACAGTGTGTGCACCGACCGCCGCACTGCCGTGGGAGCACCGGGGGCATGCAGGCACGTGCACATATCCACTCACGAAGCAATCACACACACACACACACACACACAAAGACACCTACATCCACAAGCACTTACACACACACACACACAAAGACACCTACATCCACAAGCACTTACACACACACGCACACTGCGTAAATCTACACAATTGCACGTGTGCACACGTAGACGCAGTTTGGAGATGAGACGGCAGCCTTGATGGGGTCTCCGCCAGGTCATTACAACCACGGGGGGGATTTATTAGTCTGAAATTACATCCCATTAGACGACTAAGTATCTCACGCTGTGAACGTGACAAGACCGGCTTAGAGGTGAGAGAACTTGCAACGGACAACAGAGCCTCCTCTTACTACAATGTTCTCCCCCCCCCCCACCTCCCGCCTTAGTCTGGGGGAGGATGCTGAGCGCAGCAGCTATTCTGTAGCAAATCATGACTAGAAGAGGAGTAAGAGGTAGCCCGGGTCCAAGCAGAACATCGCCTTTGAGACGATCACCTGGGAACAGCGTTACCCGGGCCCCAGTGGAAAATTACCTTTGTTGAAGAACATGGAGGCCATTTGTCCCATCTCCACCCTCTCCACAATCTCGAATTGATCCACATGGGCAGCGGATCGCTCTGGAGAACAAGGAGGGAAGGAGCGGAGCGTCAGATGAAAGAAGTCGATTCACTGTGTAGTCATTTGGGCAGGCAGAGGCCTTTGCCCAAGGACCTGCATCTGTATTGTCTTTCAAAGTCGCGTTCAATAGAGAATATTCAGGATGCCAACAAGTAGATTGCAGACATTGGGGACGGACGACAGAGCCCAAACCCAACCACTACGCCAGCAATTCAACATGAACAGCAACACTGAGGGTGATTTGAAACTCACTACAGTGAGAACGAGTCTTACAACGTAGCCAAGGCATCGAACCCAATCTCCACTGCCAACATTGATCCAGGGAGAGTACTGCCAGTTGAAGGAATATATGGCTTGTGTGAGATATATATGGGAACCGCTGCATTTATTAACCATCAAGAGGCCTAGCTGGGTAGGCTTGGAACAATACCAGCCAGCGTTGCCAGCGTTGTTTTGCCTATAAAAGAAAGGCAAACGTAGAGTTTCAATAATTCTAAAGAGATTGTCTCCCGAGATCAACATACTGACATTAACATCGCCGTTTACATTTGTTTAGAGAGTAGAGAATACAGACGCCTGGCGTCCTGCTAGCATTTCCAAGTCTCAAGTCTGTACCCTGGAGAACAGCGACCGTTCAATCGATCACACAGTGAAAACACAGGGGCTTGTGGGGCGCGCCACGCCGGGTACTCACGCACGGACAGGATGGGCCGACGCTCGGGCTCCGGGCGCCCCCGTGCCATCACGTCATCGTCCGAGCCCTCGGAGCTGGAGTCGCTGTGGTCGTCGACCTGAGAGAGAGAGAGAGAGAGAGAGAGAGAGAGAGAGAGAGAGAGAGAGAGAGAGAGAGAGAGAGAGAGAGAGAGAGAGAGAGAGAGAGAGAGAGAGAGAGAGAGAGAGAGAGAGAGAGAGAGAGAGAGAGAGAGAGAGAGAGAGAGAGAGAGAGAGAGAGAGAGAGAGAGAGAGAGAGAGAGAGAGAGAGAGAGAGAGAGAGAGAGAGAGAGAGAGAGAGAGAGAGAGAGAGAGAGAGGAGAGAGAGAGAGAGAGAGAGAGAGAGAGAGAGAGAGAGAAGGCTGCTGTGATCAGCTGATAGGACCAGTAAACGACACATCACAGGGGCTGTGTAATGGCTTTTGAGGTTTGAGTTTGACCCCCAGCCAAAGAAGGTGCTGGGTTTGATTACCAAAGTCCACAGTAATCCTGTGGGCCTCAAGGCCCTGAGTGTTCAACAGGGGATTCAGACACATGTCATTAAGGAGCAGGTAGGGTTTAGTCAAACAGCCTAGCCACACTAAACTATCCTGCCCAACTTCTATGCACATTCAATGTAGGTCACTATGGGTCTGCAAAATGAAAAAAAACATATTCTATGTAGCAATACCACTCACAGATCAGACTCACGATGAAAGTCTAAAGTTTGATGGCAGACGAACTCAAATACGGGTGAATGGGGCATTTCACTTTCTTTCACTTAATATTTGTTTTGACGAATCCGGTTGCTAGAGCCAGGAATCTGTCAGTGTTATTGGCCAAAAGTGAACACAAACTTGGCCAGCACTTAAAATCTTCACAATGGGAAGACAAGCTTAATATCCAATATATATATATTCAACGATATCAGTAAATATACTGTTATATATAATCACAATATAGCATGTTTTCTTGTAATAGTTACATTAACTTACTTTTCAAGTATCCAAGACAATGTCTAGTCTCATATCACAACACATCATTAGATTGACATATTGTCCAGCCTCATCTAAAAAGAATCACGCTCCAAGTGGCTGAGGAAAACCTGACACTGTGTTCTAACTAAATAAGACCCTTAATGCGGTAAGGAGGTTCATACAAGTACCGGTATTACACTTTAGGTACGGGACCAGATGTATTTTTGGAATATGGCCTTCCTTTCTTCTGACTCTCCCCTCTTTTTTTTTTATTGGTAAAGAGGCAGGAAGAAAGAGTGAGCAATAAAACCAGACTGACTATTCAGCACTAGGGTCCACTCCAGCCAACAGCACTAGAGTCCCAAAGCCCAAACCAAAATTACTCCATAAATACAGTCCACACTTAACTAAAAGAAGAATGCTCATTCATCTCCATCTATACATTAACTGCAAACATCAGCAGGATTGGCTGACTCCTAGGACTATTTTAAGGTCCATTTTAAAGGCCTCTTTGAAATTATCAACCGTAAATCACAGCACTAAAATTGAAATGGCACAAAGAACACCTTAGCTGGTGTTTGAAATATAACCAATCTAATCTGGGCTATATAACTCCAGCAATCAGCTGGGGCTACACATGACTCGCAGTGCTTGGTTCACATGTAAAGTGTTCAAGCAGAGGGATCCTGAAGGATCCAGAGCTGAATAAAAGGCACTTTTTCTTTACAGTCCTGCACCAAAAAAAAAAGCAGTATCCTCTGTATTGCACCTGGCGACACCCTGGTCTGAGTCCACTAGTGCTTAGGAGTGTTCAATATTCAGCTGAAAGGTCCTGGGATCATATAGTGAATGTCCGCAGTCTTCCCGTAGGCATCCCTGAGCAAGACACCCCATCCACTTACCCACAACAAGTCAAACACAGATGTTAAACACCAGCTGGTTCGGAGCAGTTAGGGTAAGGCGCCTTGCTCAGGGGCAAACACCAACACTTAGTCATGACGAGCAGTGAATTGAACCTACAACCCCTTTCTGGTTGACAGATGGCCAGCCTGACCTCCAACACTAATGCCAGTCTGCCTCAGAGCTAATAAATATGTACATGGGGACCTGTGTGTCTGACAAAACAAACACAATGACCTTATTGTACACACACAGCCCTGACACAGCACGGCATTGTTAGCACTAAAAAGACACAAGTAGTTTGACAAACGCACGCCCGTCACCGGACAACTTTGCATCTACACTTCGATTGCACACCCACACCGATACCGCTGGGCACTTACTTCCTGTTCCCTTCTCTTCCACCGCAGCTGAGCATTAGCAGCGGCCATCGCCTCGATGACGAAGGTGGTCGTCATGTAGCTGTGGACGAGACGAAGAGCATTGATACCCATAACTGTGTGGACATGACCGTTTTTTTTTTTTTTTGTGCCATGCAAATGGTATTTTCATCCTAGGGCCAGGCAATAATGAAATATTATCACTTCTCATGTATTCATTTTTTACGGTATGTATAGTCATGAAATGAAGTTATAGACTGTTATAGACTGATCGCCCAGTTTAATAGTCAACGGTAAATTAAATACGATGAGAATATATGCGCCCTAAAAAAACTCATTTGAAGTTCGAAACGGCAGTGTAATAAGAAAACTAGTCCTTAAGTACTTAAAATGTGCATATACTTCAATGTAATGACCCCAATGTAAGACTGCTTAGAATGGTATTTTTAATTTGTAAACATATCGTGGTGTTTATCGATATTGTGTAAAATGACCCATAATTATTGTGATAATACAGTTTCCGGTCCCCGTTACATCCCACGCGTTGAATAAGTCAAGACTTCACGATAGAATACCGGATGCAAAGTGTTTGTAAGTGCATTAAAAGATCGGACCTCATGAACCCCAGGAAGGAGATGAGTGACAGGCTGACCACCCAGCCGGCGGTGGCGAAGGCCCTGGGCAAGGTGAGCGCGCCAGTCCCCACAATCAGGTTGAACATGTACACCAGGCCCACCTGTCAATCAAGAGCACCAAAAGACAAGCGTTAGATATATTGTAATAGTGGCTAGGGTTTAGGATGAGAGTGGGAGGATACTGAGTTGGAACCCCTTCAGTACACAGGCTAACCTCAAGCATCCTTGAGCAAGAAACCAAACAAGAAATTGATTTCTAGGAAAAATATCTAAACAGAACATGGGTATTGCCTATTTTATGTTTTAAGACATTCAACTACTTGAGTATGTACCACGCAAGATAATCAGTTTAGCCAGACTATGAAGCTTGAGTTCTGGTGTGATATTTGTTTAAAAATACATACATTATTTTTTTGACTGTGGACAAAAAAATACCACTGCCTGTGGAATATACTACTGCAGAGTGTGCTGAGATGTAAGGATACATCAAAGGGTTCAACAATGAATCAACCAAAACTTTATTGATGTAAAAAAATATAAAATAAAATATATAAAATATTTGTTGAACGTTAAGGTTTGGGCCACATGTAATTTGTAACCTCTAAAAGATAAGTACAGATAAAGAGACTTCCCTTAAATAAACAATGTAAATACAATGTAATGATTTACACAGTGACCTGTGCTGTCATATTTTTAATGAGTTTTAATGATTCATGGCACCAGCTTCCTGAAACCAATCCTGTCACTTTGAACTAAGCAAGGTCAGGGGGACTTATGAAAGAAGATTTTACACAACTCATCAAAAACACAAAACAGCCTCAGCATATATTGATGAGTAAGCATTTAAGCTTCCCCTGAAAATGGTGAACATAAGTAAAACAGATTCCTCTTGTGGTTAACATTCGGCTCACGAGTCATTCACGCAGACATTTAGTAGTGCTAAAGGCCTGTATAAGCAGACCAGTTTGGTACAAATATAACCTGTATACTTAATAAATAAGTATGAATGGAATGGAAGTTGAAAACACAATACCAATTAACTTTGTCACCAGTTATCACAAGAGGTATTCTCTATAATATACAAGGATGCAAGGCACATTTGTCAAAAAGAGTTAAAAAAAAACCCACAAAGGTACGTTTTCATATACTTACAAATGGGGAGTAAGGTTCCCCAGACTCTGTGATGCCACCTGCCATGGTTTACCTTGTCCGAGATCACTGCCTGTAAGGACAAGACTTTAGTAGTATGCATCTTTACATTCACATGCAAATAAACACTCTGTCCCCGATATCGACTTCGAGGCGGTTACGAAGACTTGGTTATTGTAGTGTTGAATATGCAACGTGTCAACATCAATATCATCCAATAGATGCCACGTATGTCTGACAACAACCATTATCAGCCTCTGTAAGGCCATAATACAGAGCAACTGTTAGTACATAGACATAGTTAACCTAGACAAACGAACTAACCGCGACACGCAGTTATGCAGTTATGCGTACACAATAATAAAGCATCCTCACCTTAGTTTGAATACACCTCTAGCTGGGCTTGCTAGCTGCAAAGCTAACAGGATGCTAGCAGGATGCTCCTAGTTTCTCTCAGCCGAGAGGTTTTAAAGCTAACCTACCGAGCGTACCCACTCAACACACCTCTGGAGAATACCTTGCATGTGCCGTTTGGCGATTGTATGTTGAATAGGAAGCCATACATCAAGAATATAATGTACCACTGGTCTACAGTAACTATAATAACACCAAGTAAAGTCAGCTGTCAACTGCACAGGTGTTCAAAAGTCACGGGGTCTGTCATATGTACGTTCGTTTATTGTCCTGGATATCCCCAATGCAAATACCCTTACTGAAACTACTTCAAACTATGTTTTTTTTTATTTGTGGTCAAGTTATTGTTCATCATCAGATAATTGATGTTTCTATTACATGTTTTGTGATGGCGAGTTACTTTATTAGAAAGTTATAAATGGTGATTGAAATGAAGCTCCGCCCGCGAAAGCTACTCCTGATATAAAAGCGACTGTCTACCTCACAAACGCTGGTCATGTGACCACTATAGCAGCATTTTCCAAATAAATACTACAACGAAATTAATGTAATAATAGTATACATTTGTCAGTTATGTAAATGTATAATATAATTTGGATGTTAATTTATATCTAAAAATATATATATTGATGTCTGCGTAAGTGTCAACGCCCATGGGAACGCCCATTTATTTTTGAACTATTCTGGACTAATTTGTTGCATTATGCCTTGTTGCACTCTGATATCCGCATAATGTATAACGCGTATGTGTTGTAAAAACAAACAAATGTCTTTCGTCTGTGCAAAAATATTACTCCAACAAGGTTCACGATGGAGTTTAGCCCCTGTTAGCTTTTCCGCTCTAAAGTCCAGGAGGCGAAGTGAAAGGTTACAGTCGTTCAGCGGATGGATTAAGAACGAAAATCATTTTTAAACTAAAAAGCAACGTGTTTGGTTTGGTTTACTGCATAGGAAGACACTTAAAATATTTTCAGCGATGAACGTAGACTGCAGAGGGAACACCAAAACTAGTATTTTGGTTGTGTGGCAAGTTTGCAATGTCTGCATGTCTTTATTTTTTGCTCTTGCAGCCTATGTGCAGGTGAGTTGTTCTAGCTCCACGAAACCTTGTTTTGTCTGACTATTGATCAACATGAACATAATAATACATTAATATATGTATTTTTGTATATAGATAAATGATCCCGACGCAGGGCTGTGGATGGTAAGATTGTTGTTAGGCTATGGGCATCTCCATATCACATTCCGTCAACGTTTCCATTCATAAGATGTCTCTTTTTGTAGGTTGCATACGCCGTTCCTGCAGCTCTTTGCATAACTGTCGGGCTGAAACCCCAGGTGACAGGTAAAACATTCACAATAGTCTATTATCAATATTCCAATGACGTCGTTCATTCCTTCACGTTAAAAAGACGTAAGCGACTGCAATTTTGTAACAACGCTTTAAGCGCCATCAAGTGGACAAATTACTATCAGCACACTTCGTATAAAACATTTCCTAGCAGTTTGACTCCCCCAGAGGTCAACTGTTGATTGTTGTTCTCAGCATTTTAAAATAATTTGACAATTTGATCATTTTCAGAATGGTTGCTGTGGAGGAGGATTGCTGATCTCCACGTGATGGTTTCAACTGCTGTCCTTGGCATGTTGGGCTGGACATTATATAAAGAAGGCATCACTAATGTTTTCCAGCAAGAGGAGGGGAGGTGCGTTGTGTTGCATTCATTTCTATTGACCCCCCGGGGTTTAAATTGGGGAAGTGTGGCGTTATTATAGGACATCCTAGCAGGACTGTCTTCAATATATCAAGTGTATGTAGTAGTATAGGTGTAGGAGGACTACATCATATACACTATGCTAGTGTAACTACCACCCACAATGATTGTCAAATCTCTCATTACCATACAAACCAACCCATGAAGGATTACTTCTTCCATTCTTGCATAAAATTCACGATACATACGATACATTCTAGTATTATGACAAATGTACTTTTGTAAGTTGCTTTGGACAAAAGCGTCTGCTAAATGACCTGAACTTAAATGTAAATTTCGACCTTTTCTTAGTAGGTAGGTATGAAGCTAGCCCCACTCAACATACATTTCCCACCCTTTTTTTCTCAGGGAATTTTCCGGACTCATGCTTACTGTAATTTGGCTTCTGCTGTGTCGCCACTCCGGAAGGTTGAGAAGATATTTTATGACCAATTTAAAATAGAATAATGTTGATTGGTTTCATTCTTTTTTAACTGAATGTTGTTGTGTGTGTGTGTGTGTGTGTGTTCTACCAGGGGCCCGGTTGGAATGCTGCGAGTGTCAACTGCCGCGGCCATCACAGCCTTCCCCTTTGTGGCGTGGATGTACTACTACGTCAACAAGGAGCTCACAGCTAACTGGCCTTCACACTGTCAAACGGCCATCTAGAGCCCACATCTCTGCCTGTTTTTGATATCATACAACTCTATTGTCAAGGCAAAAAAGCACTTTCAAAATTACCTTGGGATATTAAAATGTTCTTCTCTAATCCCTCTCTATTATTCCTAAGAACTACAAATCAGAATTTCAAAGTGTTGAGGATATATTTATTTAGTCTTAGATATAAGCCAATCTAGATATGAACAGTATACACAGCTCTGCCCTCAGTATCCATGACCAAACAGTGCACCATATCGGATAATCGAATATGAATGCAGTTATACAGTCTACAGTCTGTTTCATGGTGTCTGTATCTTTTCAGAGCCCAACAACCGCCATAAACAAACGCGCCACTAGATGTCACCAGTGAGTAGTTCTGTCAAATGACAGCAAGAGAAAGGAAGAAATCCATACGCAACATCCGGTACATGTGAACAGCGAGCACCTGTGCGCTGGTCTTAGATCAGTTTATTTGCCAGAAGTAATGGTCAAAATATAGTCTGATAACATATAACCTGACCCCAGATCGGCTGTTTTGTTTGTATACACCTTGTGTAAATGTATTATGCTTCCTTATCGGACGCCCCACTTTCAGCCATAAAGTAGACATAACCCTGGGTCTTTCAAATCCCAAAATGTTGTACCGTCTGGTTCTGCTCAAATCTGCTCATACAATCGGTGTCCGATCTATACACAGCGCTTTACCGGGACGAACCGGCACGTTATTCAATGCCATGGCATCTCTGAGACTCCATTGCCTGGTAGGTCAAATGGAGAAGATGTGGTACAATGAATTAGTCACATAACCTGTCGAAAAGTGTGGGGTTTTGTCTGTGTTTGCATTCGTGTGTGTTATGACTGTTTTTTTATTATTTAATTGAACTCATCCAGGCACGGGTACAGATGTCCAGGGAAACCCGAGTTTTACCTCAACTTTACTCCAGAGCTTTTACATCTATACCTCCTCCACCCGGTGCGAAGCCCAAGTCCAAGAAAACCGGGGTATGAGACAGCTATATAATAAGACACTAATGTCTTTAACCAGATACAAAGGGAGCCTTCTGAGAACCGTTTTGTACTATATACTGTATGGCTGTTGTTTTGTTGGCAATGACCAATAGCTGCTCAAGTCTTGTTTCAATTGTTTTATAATGATCACATGGTTCACATGGTTTCTAGTCAAAGAGACAACTAACCATTTGTTGCGCTTCAATGTTCATCCACAGCCTGTGACGTGGAAATCCCTAGCCGTAACACTTGTGATCGGCTGCCTGGGTCTGGGTGTCATGAAATATTTCAAGAAAGAAAAGGAAGAACGTAAGCGCATGTTGCCTGTAAATGTTAAAATAAGCACATTACCCATTAGTGGTAGTACTTCATGTAAGACAGTGGTTGTTACTAACTACTGTTAAATTTGACAAATACAGAAGTACTGTAACTATACACCGCTATAAGAGGAGTTTACTTTACATCTTTCTAATATGAAATTGGGATTTCTGTGACATTTATATGTTTAGTGTTTGCATGGGAGTGTGGTACATTTGAGATATGGAAGCATCTACCAGTATGTGTGTGTGTGGGTGTGTTTGTGGCTCCACAGTTCTTGAGAAGGAGCGTAACAAGTCGATAGGCAAGGCGGCGCTTGGCGGCCCTTTCTCCCTGGTGGACCACAACAACAAACCAAGCAAGAGCGAGGACTTCCTGGGCCAGTGGGTGCTGCTCTACTTCGGTTTCACGCACTGCCCGGACATCTGCCCTGACGAGATCGAGAAGATGATAGAGGTGGTGAACGACATAGGTAACTAACATTATTCCCATCATGCATCGCTCGACCCTCCACATATCCTGCTGTTACATTGTCCTCTCTTTATGCTACTACGTAGGATGTTGATTAGCCATTACAAGCCATGCGAACATCTACCCTCGATTGACTTTAGAAGTGGGAGTGTTATTCACCCAGATGTATGATGGGTGGATCAGCCTAACAGCCTATCAAGTGCTACTAGATATGCTGGCTTGCGATGTCACTCAGATTTGTCAAATTTTGACGTGGTAACATCACACACTAACTAAACCCTAATAGAGACAGAATCATCTCCTCCATCTAAAATGTCGAAACGTAACCAATTTCAAATTTGAAACGCATTACTTGAAACATATTTAAAGTTGTAATTTGTAAGATTGTGCACGTCCCAGTCAGAGGGTGTGAATTAGGTAAAACTCAATAACAGTGTTCTGTCCATTCCAACAGGCTGTGCGACAGTAAGACAAACTAGCATTGGTGTGGTGGCGGGAGTCGAAGGGGTTTCAGGAATGCGGATATTAAGATTATTGTTATCAAAGATGGGAATGGGGTGGTCAGCATATTTTATTTGTAGAATATGTCTGTTATTGATGTGATTTTATTGACTCCATTATTGGAATCACTATCGATCGTGCATTGATTACAGATGCGTCCAGGTTATTGCAAGTCATAATAGTTCAAATGTAACACGTTCCAACCTTAACTCAATACCAAAGCATAACCATCTCTAACACAGCAGTAAAATCTATAGCTGCACCACTGACAGACAACAAGCAAGACCTCCATTTTTTATGTGGTAGGATAGTCTAGTGATGAGGGTGCTCGAGTCCCAGCTAAGTGTCTGCTGCCCAACCTTTAGGCATCCTTAAGGATGCCTACATCCTACCTGCTTGATGTGAATTCAGTGTAATGTCCTTTTCTGTCACTCTGCCACTCCTGCCAATTCAGTTCAAGATTATTCCTCTTTGAAGTCACTTCTCAGTGATTGGATTAACCGTGCCAACGTTCCATCACCATGTGTCTCCTTCCAGACAAGATCAAGACTCTCCCAGACCTCACTCCGATCCTCATCACCATCGACCCCGACCGCGACACGCCAGATGCCATGGCGACTTATGTGAAAGGTACGTTGTAGGATGCTGATGATGATGCTTATCTTCTGTTTATTACGTGAACTACAGAGAATTCTCCACAATATTGATAGAATTTGCATTCACATAAGTTGACACCCGATGGACAGGCCAAAACAGTAAAAGGATGCCGAGTTCATCGCACTAAGAGACCATTATTTTAACCATATTGATATTTAATACAGACAGCTGATGACAAAGCTGTGACCTTGCGCCTCTCTCTTCCTGGCAGAGTTCTCTCCCAAGCTGGTGGGTCTGACGGGGACTCTGGCCCAGGTGGAGCAGGTGTCTCGGGCCTACAGGGTCTACTACAGCCAGGGGCCCAAAGACGAGGACAACGACTACATCGTGAGTAACCCCTCTGTGGCCCACTCAACGGTCCATCACCGTTGACTCACTGATGACGAGAGACAGGGAAAATATCGACTTCTTAGTCACACTTAGTCAGACTTAGTCACGACTTCTTTCATCCCAAAGGGGAGCACAAAGAGGTTTTTTTGTCCGAACCCTGGCGGGCGTCTTCCCCTCCCTAGTTTGGTTCCTTTGCGAATGCAGTAATTGGACCAAAATTAGTGGCCTGGGACCCCCTAGTCAACTGGTCGAATCCAATCTGACTCAATGGACCTAAAACAACTCAGATTATTAATGCTGTTACTCAGTCCAGCGGGCCTTGTTTTGCCTAAACCTTTATAAGTTGTGACTTGACTCCAAGCATTGTTCTCCCTAGGTGGACCACACAATCATCATGTACCTGGTGGGTCCCGACGGGGACTTCGTCGAGTACTTTGGACAGAACAAGGGGCGCACAGAGATCGCCAACTCCATTGCGGCGCACATGAGAAAATACAAGAAGGGCAAATAAAGACTTGACCAGCCTTCTAGACAGGCCTCACTCCCATCGCCGATGATCACACACACTATATATATACCAACGACCAATGATTCTTCTGAGTGTTATTTTCTATGTATTTATTTTTTCTTTAGAGAAAGCTTGTGGGGAGTGCAGTTGTCTGCTTGCATTGTGGGGTGTGTCACTCCCCCCTGGTGTGAAATGTGAAGTTAAAGAGAAGTCAACTATAAAGTTTTATTCCATTCCTAGCCATGGCTTTGAAGCACGTGATGGAATGGTCGTTAGCCTGTACCATGGGTAGTGGCTAATGTTTGGTGCTTTGGGCAGTAAAGTTTGGGCCACTAAAGTCGCCATAGTCATCACTTAAACAAGCTGGACCCCACTTCAAGATAAAAGTGCAATTTGGAGAAAAATGAAGAACACTGTTTTGCTCATTGTCTCACTGTCGTTTTTTTTGTCTCCATGGTTTACATTGTTTCTGTGCTTCGTCTTGATACATATACTTTTTTTTTTCATGTTATTTTTATTCTGATTATATTCATAATCAAGAAAATATCTAAAATATAATAGTATTTCAGAAACTGCTAATTTACTGGGATTTGCACACACAACCATCTAGGGTTTACAGAGAATGGTGCAAAAGAGAAAAAAAATATCCAGTGAGCAGCGGTTCTGTGGAATGCCTTGTTGATGCCCGAGGTCAGAGGAGAAGGGCCAGACTGGTGCTGATGGAAAGGCAGCAGTAACTCAGGCAGCCACTCGTTACAACAGAAGAGCATCTCTGAGCACACAACCCGGCACAACCTTGAGGCAGATGGGCTCCAGCAGCAAGTCTAATGAACACAACTGGACAGAGTGGTGATAGGAATCATATTTTGTAGGGTATTTCAAACTCCACAGATCCCCTTATCTACCTACAGATTTTCTATTTTCTACCCCACCCCCACCCGCCAGACATAGCCATGCAGCGGGTTCATGTTGTCTGTCTAACTGTTCTCTCCTCCCTTTCTCCTCTTCTCCCTTTCTTTCCCTCCTGCCATCCCTCTTTCTCCTTCCCTCAATCACTCCCCCTCTCTCCCTCTCCATCCTGTGACCTTTAAGATTTGTGTGGGTGGGTGGGTGATGGCTGTAGGGTTAGGGTTATGGGGGTGTTGGGGTGAAAGGACTCGTCCGGTCTGGTTGATGTGTGAACATTTGTTGGTCCGAGGACCAGTTGCAGGGGCAGCTGTTGCCTGAGCTCGTTGGAGATAAAAAGAAGAGACTGATTTAGACCCGTTATATCCACACCCATTAAGACCGTCTGGTCACAGGAATGGCCAGGGAATGTAGAATGTGTGAAGACATACGCTCTTATGTTATTTACTCTTTCGTTATCAAACATAGCTTTTACCAAAGGCAACTTGAAGAGAATAACAAGCAGGTAGCTTCATCACCCCAGAAGACCATGTTCTCTATATGTGCATCCTGTCACAGCTGCTTAGCGTCAAAATATACAAACAAGCGTTCAACAGTGATTCACTCTACTGGGATAGACAGAAATGCATCTTGAGCTCTATACAAGTGAAAGCATTCTCCAGTTAGGTGGTTGTGACAATATTAACATGAGAAGTAAAGACCTCACACTGGTTTGACACACAGACACACACACGCACACACACACACACACACACACACACACACACACACACACACACACATAGCCATGGCTCAGTTAAAACAAATACTCGTGCTATATAAATAATAATGCTAATTGAGACATGTTGATAGAAACACGTGTCGACAGGCTTAAGATGGGGCTCTTGGTGCTTTTGTGTTCATTGTTCTTCCTTTAACCCCCTGTGGAGGCAAACTGACATATTCTACATACTCACCACGCATGTCTGCTGATTGTTTTAGTGGGAGCCTGTTCTGCACAGTGACTCTTCCACCAATCAGAATCCAAACCAGGATCAGCTGTCTGGGCAGGCTTCACACAGGGAATGTGAGGCAATGTAAAAAGATAACTGTAATGTAAATAAATATGTATATATCAACAAAGACATTTGAAGTACAACATAGATTCATGGCTACTGAATAGATACACAAATTAGACACGTCACTGACTTGCTTTGAAGTACATGGACTACTCGAAACGTGACTTTATAGCAATCTCTAGCATCATCCTGGTCCTCAGACAGCCATGGCCATTATTTAGGAGGCCTAATCTTCCCTGAGCCTAGAAAATGAGGGCGGCCATGTTTGGCCCCAAAGCCCCGTAATCCGTCTCCCTTAGAGATCATTGCTTTTTTAATGGGCCGATGGCGCGGGACACAATTGAAAACGTTTAAACATGACACAATACAGCTATACTTAGGTTGTTTAAAATACAGAACAGACATGAAACAGACAGTCACTGACTTTCTCCAAGTCGGGCTTTTAAGCCAGATATGATCTCTCTCGCCAAATATAGGAGATACAGTCCCCCCATTGGCGTTTATAAAGGCCGTCACAGTCTTGTGAGGTTCAGGGTATGTCTGTGGCATACTGAGGCTGAATAGTAAACAAGAGCAATAATAATCTTTGAGACAGTTTCTGGAAACCTTTCGGGATTCTGTCAACCAGCGTGATTTTACTTTTCACCGTGTGACTCAGGTAAGCCCTATTCACCGCTTTTCATTTCAAATATACATATATGGCAAACTATATTATTTTATTGTGATCCTGTCTACCTAAATCGGTAGAGACGGCATTAACACAACCAGGGTTGGGGGTTCTATTCTCACTGGGACCCCACATGCAAGGCTTCTATACACTCATTGTGTTTGTAGGGCCAACAAATGGCCCTACAAACACACACATATATATATATATATAAAACCAATATTCAAGATTGTTCCATGTTCCACACCCAGATCTAGTAGGAAATGGCTGACGCCGAGATGGCAATGTTTGGGGTGGCAGCGCCGTACCTCCGCAAGCCTGAGCGAGAGCGGATTGCGGCCCAGAACATGCCCTTCGACGCCAAGACGGCCATCTTCGTGACGGATGTGAGGCAGGAGTACGTGAAGGGCAAAATTAAGAAGATAGATGGCTCCAAGATCACTGTGGAAACTGAGGATGCAAAGGTAGGTGTAGCATGAGGAGAGCACTCATCCTCATCTGGTTTATTTCAGTACGCTGGCAGTTTTTTGGTCCAAAGATTGTACATAATTGACCGTTCAATCTCCTAAGTTAAGGAAGAAATGTGAATATATGTTATTGAAAATATTATTTTTTTATCTTGATAATTTATCGAATATTTAGAATATTTTAGTGAAGGGAAAACATACAGCAGGTCGCAAAATAAATGCCGAGTGATGAAACACCCTGTCAGGGATCTTTCACTCTGAAGAGGTTTATTTCTAAAAGAATCAATAATCTTAACAATAACATAACAACAGAAGATTGTAATGCTTTTAAAAATATCAAATTGATTCCAAATTGCTTCCACAAAAAAACCCCAAATCTGTTAGATTATATGATTGTAAACGGCGCCCATAGCAACAGTCTGCTTTTCGTAGCAGTAGTTCACTATTCAGAATTAACAGACCGTTGAATGCCATAATTGACCAATTGGAATTGAGTATTCAAAAAAATTTGATTATTTGATTCAAGGCAAACATCTTAAGTATTTCACATGCTTAAAAGTAGATCATACATTTCATAAAAATGTACGTATGCATTAAATGTAATGAGATTTGTATTTTACGGTTGTTATCTTGAAGTAATTAGCAGGACCATTATTCATTGTTGTTTCCTCCAGATTGCGGTGGTGCAGCCAGAGGACATCCGGCCCATGAACCCTCCTAAGTTTGATAAGATCGAGGACATGGCCATGCTGACCCACCTCCACGAGCCCGCCGTGCTGTACAACCTCAAGGAGCGCTACGCCGCCTGGATGATCTACGTAAGACCGCCTACCCATAGCCTGACAGGCGGGCCCGGGGTAGTCTGTGTTTGTGTCAAGCCACTGGTAAACAGTGGCCATGTCCAGACTCATTTAGAAAGGGTGGCAGGGGAGGGGCGTGGAATAACACATTCTTCTGAGAGCGAGAATGTATTTAAAATGTGTACATCACACAACTGTTGGGCATGTGTCACCCCAGACCCGCCAGGAACACACCGCTGCTATAGAATGATAATGCATGCACTCATGGTATCGATGCATTGGAGATATACATCCACATTAAGTATTTCTGTATGTCTGTCTGTCTGTCTGTCTGTCTGCCTCTAATTGAGACTACATTACCTTGTTTGGATAAGAGTGTCTGCTGAATGACTAAATGCAAGTGACATAAAAGTTACTTTTCTAGGCCTTATTATCAGTATTCTATGTACCTTATCAACACACATCAACAAAACATAAAAACATACTGTATATTTAAAAAATCTTAATAGATATGAGCAGGTAGCCAAAATTTAATGAAAGTACAATCACAGTTGGTGTGTGGCTTCCTCTCAATATAGCCAATAATCAGCAGGTGCCCCTCACTATTGGAAATAAAGATCATTGTCTCACCTCAATATGTATTTATCTATTTAATACATGTATGAAATGAATGTATTTAAATCTAATGTGTTACAAAGCATGACTCTATTTTATTTTCATCAGAATACATAATGTAGAATACAGAGTGGTAGAACTACTTCAACTGGAAATCCTAATGAGGACCACGTCGTTGTCTCCCCGTCCTCCCAGACCTATTCTGGGCTGTTCTGTGTGACAGTGAATCCCTACAAGTGGCTGCCTGTCTACAACCCGGAGGTCGTCGCCGGTTACCGCGGGAAAAAGCGCCAGGAGGTTCCACCGCACATCTTCTCCATCTCCGACAACGCGTATCAGTACATGCTAACCGGTACGCAAAACTGAATACATTCATTTGGATTATAGATATGTTTACTGGGGAAGAACTGCTAGAGTAGTCCACGGTATGTGGAGTTAATTAATTTCAATCCATTTGTATTGAATATGAGAGGATGTAATATATTACAAGCTGTGTATGAATCAAAATGTTTTTTTTTTCACAACCTAAAATCTAAAAGCTCTTTTGCAGCGTAATTACTTTCATACATAACCCAATAAGTCACCACGTATTGTTATTAATTGTTATCAAACATATACAGTAGTGTGTACTGAAATAGTGTCATTCACATCATTTTAACAGATCGTGAAAACCAGTCAATCCTCATCACGTGAGTAACCATTCATCTTCTTGTCTGGACACTAGTCTAAGCCTCTCAGCTCATTGTACAGTTCAACATTTTGTGCAGTGGAGAATCCGGCGCTGGGAAAACTGTGAACACCAAGCGGGTCATCCAGTATTTTGCGACAATTGCATCTTATGGGGACTCAAGCAAGAAAGAGCAACTAGGTGGTAAAATGCAGGTATATACCAACTTTTGTACTTGCACCCCATTGTACTCACCTTACTCAGACAACTAACTACTGAGCAGAGATTTATCCAAAGCAACTGACAGCAAATTTTAGATCCATGTCTTGAAGGAACAGGTTGGTATTTTGCTCAAGGAAGCGGCCATTGGGGTTTGAGCCCAGAATCATTTCACCCTAATCACTTGACTATCTTGGACCACAAAAATACCAGTGAATCACATAAATACTTACTAGTTTATAGGCTGGCCTCCATTTGTTTTCCCTCACAGCAGTTTATGAGCTGTTTCTTGTGACCAGTAAAAGAGTCCTCTTCTTCTGTGTGGATTTTGAATAAGGACGTATGCTCTTTTTTAACAGGGAACCCTGGAGGATCAAATCATCCAGGCCAACCCCCTGCTGGAGGCCTTTGGTAACGCCAAGACCGTGAGAAACGACAACTCCTCTCGCTTTGTGAGTCCATGTCTAGCAAACAGAAGAAGCACTAATGCCACTCTTGTATGTCAACAGGTGCGCTGTTGATTAGCCATTACAAGACATAACCATAACCATTAGGGTATGGATTGAGTTTGAGTGTCCACCCAGATGCATAGATCAGCCTACCAGCCAACCCAGTGGAGTGTACCACTGGTAGACTGGAGGCTTGGCCTAACCAACATCACACCTGGTGGTAATATAGGGACCCTTTAATATAAATATATTAGGCTTCATTGATAACAATGGTAACAATACCAAGCATGATGAGCATGATGCTGATCATAGTAATAATGATTGTCTTTATCACTGTGATAATCATGTTCCAGGGAAAATTCATTCGCATCCACTTCGGAACAAAGGGGAAGCTGGCATCGGCTGATATTGAAACCTGTAAGTGTGACCAGAGCTACGTATGCTATTGCTAATCCTGTGTCATCGGCAGTGAAATAGAAATGACCTCTTGTGTTAATACCCAGATCTACTGGAGAAGTCTAGGGTGACCTTTCAACTCCCAGCTGAGAGAAGCTATCACATCTTCTATCAGATACTGTCCAATCAGAAGCCAGAGTTAACTGGTAGGTGGACTCGGGATTTCAGTTTTGTTTTCTTTGGTGACACCTTTGGCGATAAGCTGTAATTTTTCCCAAGGACACAAACAGTGTCGCTACTGACATCCAGTTTAAAAAAGTGATAATAGTGCAAATGCTTTAATCAGTAGGCCACAGGCTCAATCACAAATAATCAAATAACTAATTAATAATAATTTGCTGATGGTCCTATCCACCAATTGGAACTTACCATTGTTCTACTTTTACATCTTAGTATTTCAACAACATTCAGCCCGTACAGTGTTCAATATTTGTCTGTTTCACCAGAGATGCTGTTGATCACCACCAACCCCTACGACTACCCATTCATCAGCCAGGGGGAGATCTCTGTCCAAAGCATCAGTGACCGAGAGGAGCTGTTGGCCACTGATGTGAGAGATGCAATATTTGATTATTTAGTCTACACTTTTATAGAAAGGGAGTTGAATGAGAGAAGTGAATTTGTCAGATAAGGGTTGGGGTTTCTTGCTCAGGGATGCCTAGAGGTAGACATTTTGGTTGGAAAGTTTCAGCTGGGACTATCCCAGAAAAGAAAAATACTAAAATCACATTGTACAATTGCATCAAAAGCAAGTGTATTTAACACATGTGTTTTTGCTTCTTTGCAATCATATGGTCTTATCTGGGATCATTAAAACACATAGTTTTTTTTTAATGTTATTTTCGAGTCTGTCTGAAACTCAGAATGTACCTTCAACTGGACTAAACAATGTTCCTTGGTTTCTGTAGAGTGCGATTGACATCCTTGGGTTCAACGCAGAGGAAAAGTTTGGCATCTACAAGCTGACCGGGGCAGTAATGCATCATGGGAACATGAGGTTCAAGCAGAAGCAGCGAGAGGAGCAGGCCGAGCCAGACGGCACTGAGGGTGAGGGGTCAAAACCGTGATATTTCAGAAGATGGGCTACAACGTGCTCCACGTGCTTTGGTCAAGGCTGAACTGGTGGTCATTTTCTCGAACGGATGTGGAGGACCAATTAAAGATGTCCTCTTGAAACCAAGCAATTTCTAGTATTATATTATATTATATTATATTGTGGCTGTAATCTTGGTTATTGTTTGCACTTAAGTTTCCAATAACAGCTTGATTACTTTGTAATATAAATATTCCTCTTAGTGGCAGACAAGGTGGCCTACCTCATGGGCATGAACTCTGCAGATCTACTGAAGGCCCTGTGCTATCCACGAGTGAAGGTTGGAAATGAATATGTCACAAAGGGACAGACAGTCCAACAGGTACCTTACCCCTTCCATACCTACACTTCCATGTCGACAAAATAGGGCTTTTTCTCTCAATTCAGCAGCACTTTACAAGCCAATGTTATCTCTGGAACCTTCAATTACAGGTGAACAATTCGATGGGTGCGCTCTCTAAAGCCGTCTATGAAAAGTTGTTTCTCTGGATGGTTACCAGGATTAACAAACAGCTCGACACCCAACTGCCCAGGCAGCACTTCATAGGCGTCCTCGACATTGCTGGCTTTGAGATATTTGAGGTAAATGTGACTCAAAGAACAACCCCTTTGTTTGTTAGTTTTGTTATGTATTTGTGAATTAAAGTGAGAACATTTTGTGCAGATGAACAGTCTGGAACAGCTGTGCATCAACTTCACCAATGAGAAGCTGCAGCAGTTCTTCAACCACCACATGTTTGTGTTGGAGCAAGAAGAGTACAAGAAGGAAGGCATCGACTGGGAGTTCATTGACTTTGGCATGGACCTGGCAGCCTGCATCGAGCTCATTGAGAAGGTAAACTGCTGTTCCACTCCTCCCAGGAGGTTCCACTCCTCCCAGTAGTACCACAGCCCAGCTGTAAGTGCATGCCACATTTCCAGTCTGGGATTCATATAGCTCCACCTTAGTACAATCATACCTTTTTTACTCAGTGTCCATCTATTCATCCACATCAAAAAAAATAAATAAATGTTAAAATGAAAGATTCACCATCATCCACTTTGAAGTAACTAAAAAAACATGTATCTACTGTATATTTATTAATCCATCCAGCAAAACATCCATTCATCTAACCTAACCAAACCAAACATCTAATGAAACAGTTCTCTCATATGCCTCCAGCCCATGGGTATCTTCTCCATCCTGGAGGAGGAGTGCATGTTCCCCAAGGCCACGGACAGCTCCTTCAAGAACAAGCTATATGATCAGCACCTGGGCAAGAACAGCAACTTCCAGAAGCCCAAGCCCTCCAAGAGCAAAGCGGAGGCCCACTTCTCCCTGGTTCACTACGCCGGCACCGTGGACTACAGTATCTCGGGCTGGCTGGAGAAGAACAAGGACCCACTGAACGACACCGTGGCTCAGCTCTACCAGAAGGCCGGCCTGAAGCTGCTGGGCCAGCTGTTTGCCACCTACGCCTCCGCTGACGGTCTGTTGGTCTCACACTCTCTGCATCACAGAAACAATGACCTGATAGACAACCTTATGATATACATATACAGGAATGTAATGGTTGTATTTGTCTCTTTTGTAGTCACTTATTTGTGATAATTTACAACTGGACTTAAGTCGGTAATGAGCAGTGGAGCAAGACAAGAGGAACCTACATGAAAACTTTGTTCATTTTTTGTTCTCCGTCCTCAGATGGAAGTAAGAGGAGTTCCAAGAAAAAGGGATCTTCCTTTCAGACGGTTTCTGCACTGTTCAGGGTACGGTATTGGCCTTTGTTGTCATTTGAGTTTTACTTTCTGTGATTGGTTAAGAAGGGGAAATTGTTTCTGGTGTGGCATCTTTCTTGAGCCAGGTCTTACCATATCAAAGGTTTACCAAGGTTTACCAAATAATACAAAAGTCACAAAAGTGTTCTCTGTCTTTTCATGTTTGTCTCCAACAGGAAAACCTCAACAAGCTAATGTCCAACCTACGCTCTACCCACCCTCACTTTGTAAGGTGCATCATCCCAAACGAAACCAAAACACCAGGTGAGAGAAACTGAGCAATGTGATGCCACTACTCACTGAGAAGTCATACATAGATAATTGATATTAATACCAATACCGGAAAGATGCTTAAAAGCTATGACCTGCCAAGTTCATAGCTCATTAGCTGCACCCCCTGGGTTGTTTTATTTTGAAAATCCAGTGAGGATAATTACCTTTACCCTACCTACCCTTATTTGTATCCTGGCTGCTATGGTGACCCAATTTCCCTTAGGGGATAAATAAAGTTTTATCCATCCATCCATATGAGCAGCATTTGTTGAAAAAGGTGTTTGGGCAATGACAACCTTAAGTAGTGTATTACGAAAATAATATTTTCCTACTTACAACAGTTACTAAAGTGAAGCTGCACTTGTGCATCCACAGCCAACTTTAAATCCAACAGACCTCATCCAAAAAACTACTAATACTTATCCAACTGCAATATACATGATGTATTTGTATCCAATTTGTAATCTGTTCATAATATTATTAATAATGATATTATGCACATTCATAATATCAATCAAATCATTCAATTCCGTTATCCAAGTCAAACTGATACCATGATGTATGGTAGTATATGTGTGGTACCAACCCTGTCTCATGGCAGTTTGTGAAATAGTCACGCAATAGTCCTTATCTATCTATCTATCTATTGATTTGTGTATGGACATGGACACAATTTTCCCTTTTCTTCGTGACACTCAGCACGACTTTCATTATAACCCAAACCCTAACCCTAACATAACTCCTAAATCCTAACCCTAACCCTTCCCCTAACCCTCACCCTAACACTAACCCCTAACAATGATATCGTAGGGTTAGGATATCATTAAAAGAGAACTGGCGGCGGGTCCTTGGGTAGCTTTAGCTGGTGTCTTCACCAATAGGCTCATGGGTACTGTAGTATGTAACTGTAAAAGCGTGGTGCAGAAATACATTAGTTTGAAAGTCATGCTGAGTGTCACAGAAAAAAAAAACAATAGATTACATTTCGTGACTATTTCATGAACTGCCGTGAGACTGTGTTGGTGGTACATAGTGGCAAAACTATTGTCCTTCTAGGATCCATGGATCACTACCTAGTGCTGCACCAGCTGCGCTGTAACGGGGTGCTGGAGGGCATCAGGATCTGTAGAAAGGGCTTCCCCAGCAGGATCCTCTACGGGGACTTCAGACAGAGGTCCGCCCAGCACCAGTTTCCTACTGTCTTCTACCATAAGGATCAGAATCTGTAGTCACCTCATAGTCACCTCATCCTCACAGGTACAGAATCCTCAACGCAAGTGCGATACCTGATGGGCAGTTCATTGACAGCAAAAAAGCATCAGAGAAGCTTCTCTCCTCCATCAATGTGGACCACGCCCAGTACAAGTTTGGATACACAAAGGTACTCTCAATGGTCTGATCTGAGTGACTTGAAGACCATGGATGTAGTTTCCAAACTGTCTATGGCTAAGGCGCACCATGATTCCAACCAGACATCCAGACGCGCCAAATTAAAGTTGTAGGGAATGATTTTAAAAGATGTCAAACATTATTGGTTCTTGCCAATTTCACACAGTACCTCCAAATAAGTATTGAAATGGGGTGGAATAATTAATAGAATAAATAGAATAACTCATCAATATTAATAATAAAGCAAACCATTGATAGTACTAACTATAAAGATAATCAACTTTTATAATTGTTTTGAATCAACCCTTTGCTCAAAAGAGTTCACCCTGACACTGCTAAATGTCGCCATGCAGGTGTTCTTCAAAGCTGGATTGTTGGGTCTTCTGGAGGAGATGAGAGATGAACGTCTGGCTGTGCTGATGACCCGCATCCAGGCGGTCTCCCGTGGTTATGTCGCCCGGCTGAGATTCAAAGAGATGTCAAAGAATAGGTGAACTGCCCACACCCTCCCACCTCTACTCTGGTGAACATGCCTCAAGAATCATGGCTGTATTTTTGTTTTGTTTCCAGAGAATCTATTTTCATCATTCAGTACAACATTCGCTCCTTCATGAATGTGAAGAACTGGCCGTGGATGAAGCTCTACTTCAAGATCAAGCCTCTGCTCCGAAGTGCTGAGGCAGAGAAGGAGATGCAAAACCTGAAGGAGGACCTGTCCCGCCTAAAAGAGGAGTTCCTACGATCAGAGGCTCGGAGGAAGGAGTTGGAGCAGAAGATGGTGATGATGGCCCAGGAGAAGAATGACCTGTTCCTTCAGATTCAAGCTGTAGGTTATTGTTCTGCTCAAGACAGATGCCCCTGTGTGTCACAGAAGTTTAAATGTACTGGATATCTTCCATATTTCATCCATCTCAGGCAATCAATTTTTGAATGTGCAATGTGGCAATTGCATGTTGGTATTATTTGCACACCTCTTGCCTACCTTCAACAGCCCGTGTAGACTATGTCTACACTATGTATAATCTGCACAGTGAAACTGCAAAAAAAACACATACCTTCTCGAAGACTTTATTGGATCACATGACACTGTCATTGTTTTCAGAAAAGGTTCCAAAGCCGCACAGACTTTGGAGAAGTATTTGTGTCAGACTTGTGTGGAGAAGGCTAAGCGATACGTTAACACATTGATCCAGCGTACAGTGGACATGGGCGTTACGGAGTCATGTGTATTTCTGGCCTGGCAGGAGCGGGATAACCTGTGCGATGCGGAAGAGCGGTGCGAGGGCCTCATCAAGAGCAAGATCCACCTGGAGGCCAAGGTGAAGGAGTTCTCCGAGAGGATGGAGGAAGAGGAGGAGATCAACGCCGAGCTGACAGCCAAGAAGAGGAAGCTGGAGGACGAGTGTTTGGATCTCAAGAGAGACATCGACGACCTGGAACTCATCATCGCCAAGGTGGAGAAGGAGAAGTACGCCACAGAGAATAAGGTCAGTGGACTGTGGTCTTCAAACTGTGGGTCGTGAAACCATAACTGCGTACACTTTAGCAGGGGACCAAGTGGTTATGGCAGGATGGTCATAATCATCCTTTAATAATTAATGTATGTACATTATAACAACGGTTTGAAGGTCTGGAGTTGCAATCTTGTGCGGCTCACCAAAGTTCAAGTCATTTATGAATGAATGCAGGTACATCAGCTGACTGCTTGCTCTAAAGCTTAAGTCGGGTTGGTGTTGCATCTGCCTGGATGTTTATTTGCGACAGCTGCCTTCTTTAAATGCCTGTAGTTGTTTACTCGTGACGTATTAATGTTGTAAAGTGCATCAGAGGCGAGATGTTTCCGCCCGGTTTCGAACCAGGGACCTTTCGCGTGTTAGGCAAACGTGATAACCAGTACACTACGGAAACTGTGAAACTCTAATTCTTGAGCCTCCCTAAAAAGGTTGTCATTTTAGAATTCATGTAGGTACATGAGCTGACTGTTTGCTCCTAAGCTTTAGATGAATTGGCATTCCCTTTTCCAATAACTGTAGATGTTTACTCATTCGAGGTGGCTTTCCTAATAATGTTCTAAAGTACATCATAGGCAAGCTGATTCTGCCCGGTCACCAACCAGGGACCTTTTGCATGTTAGGGAAGCACGATACCCACTGCACTACACATACTGCGCAATTATGCTTCTTGCACCTCTTTAGTTATGTGGTCATTCATGAATTCATAAAGGCACTGAAATCAAAAACATGCAATGTCTACTGGAATTATGAAATGTTTCACCAAATCCCTGGCAAACAGCTGTTTCCGTAGTGTAGTGGTTATCACGTTCGCCTCACACGCGAAAGGTCCCTGGTTCGAAACCGGGCGGAAACAATTTTAACCATTGACATTTCAATGCATGGGATAGGAACTCATTGAACATTGCTGACTACAACTCCAAACGCACCATTGGTATGGCATTCCATCTCCCCATGCCTCTAGACCTGCACTCATGAAGGAGCCAAGCGGAAACATATTGTACCGGCATCATTTTGATGTTTGATACCGGAACTCAATGAACATTAGCTGACCGCTTGATCCAAAAGGGCAGTTTGGAGTTCCATCTTCAAGTTCCTGTCAATGTTCACTTGTGATGGTTTGGCATTCCGCATTCCAATGCCTGTAGATCTATACTCATGGCATGTGGCTGTCCTATTAATGTTCCCAAGTGGATAAAAGTGAATAGATCGCCCGATCGCTCGGTTTTGAACTGGGGACCCTTGACGTGTAAGTCAAACGTGATAACCACTTACTATGGAAACTGCACAATTCAGCTTTTTGTGCCTCATCAAAAATGTGGTCAGTCATGAAGGTACTGAAATGAAAAACATTCAATGTCGACTGAAATTATGAGAATTTTACACAAAGTCTATGCCTATATGTTTACATCTTCCAATGGCTGTAGCTGTTTACTCATGACACCTAGCTTCCCTGTTTGTGTTCTCAAGTGTATCATAGGCAAAATGTTTTCACCCAGTTTCGAACTGAGGACCTTTCGCATTTAAGGCGAACGTGATCACCACTACACCACGGAAACAGTAGAAGTCGAACTCTTGAGCCTCACCAAAATTGTGGTTGTTTAAGAATTAATGTATGTACATTATACATTGCTTGCTCTACAGCTCTAGTCAGGTTTGCGTTGCATCTGCAAATGCCTATTGATGTTTATATGTGACGCTTGCCTTCTTCAAATGCCTGTAGTTGTTTACTCATGAAAGACCACTTTCCTATTAATGTTGTAAAGTGCATCAGAGGCAAGATGTTTCCGCCCGGTTTTGAACCAGGGACCGTTTGCGTGTTAGGCGAACGTGATAACCACTACACTACGGGAACTGCAAAACTCCGATTCTTGAGCCTCACCAAAATTGTGTTCATCAAGTAATTTTTATTGCCATGGGTCTCATTTTAATACTGAATTGATTAACAACATACATATGGAAATGTACGTTTTGTTGCCATGATACATATAGAGAAGCGAGAACTACTTTTTCATATCGCAATATGAAAAGGTTTGTTGGTTGGTTAAAGGCCATCTCTTTGGGACAACATGAACTACATCACATTGCCATATTTCTGAGTGGAACTGGTGGGACTCTATTGAGGGAAAAGGCTTTTACCGTTCAGCTTTCATTGGATGGCATATAAGTTGTGAAATGTATAAACATACAAAGTTCCTTTGTACAGGTCAAGAACTTGGTACAGGAAATAGCGGCCTTGGAGGAACACCTTCTAAAGTATTCTAAGGAGATTAAATCTTTACAAGAGGTGCATCAGCAGACTCTGGATGACCTCCAAGCTGAAGAGGATAAAGTGAACTCCATGACCAAGACCAAGGTCAAGTTGGAGCAACAGGTTGACGATGTATGCATCACCTTTTCTAAACTGGATTTTGGAACAATGTTTCAGCATCAGAGCAGTGAAGAAATGTTATGTAATTTTGCACCAGTTGAGAACCACTGCAATGCATAACGTTTCTACATTACCTGCTGTGCAAAAGATGTTTGTGCTGCTGTGCAAAAATGTGTACATGTAAAATGTAAACATTTTCCAGCTCGAAGGGTCCCTTGAGCAGGAGAAGAAGGTGCGAGGTGATCTGGAAAGATTGAGAAGAAAGCTGGAGGGAGATCTCAAGCTGTCCCAGGAAACCATCATGGACATAGAGAGTGAACGACAGCGGCAGGAGGAAACACTGAAACAGTACATACACCTTGTCTTGACACCACAATCCTCTGGGGACCACAGGTCAAGCCATGAAATAAAGAAATAATGTTATAGATAACCAACATAATAATGTTATATTTATTTTACTTTTTTTCCAGAAAGGACTTTGAAGTCATCAACCTTCAGAGCCGAATGGAAGATGAACAAGCTCTTAGTATACAACTCCAAAAGAAAATAAAAGAGCAACAGGTTTATATAGCTCTATACATTTATTTATATAGCTATATCTGTCCAGGGCTTCACTTCACTCATGTAGACCCAAATGGCTAAACAGACACTCTAAACCAGCATTACTGTCAATATTTTCCCCACTTTTGTCATTACACACATCAACTACTACTTCAGGTACAATTTATCATTTATCAGACTATATTAGACTTAACAGTCAAAGCATACAATCAATATTGGAGTTGTTCAAAAAGTGCGATAGCAATAGGATCAGCAATAGGAATCAGAAAAGCATGTTTTCACTATGACTACTGCAGTCCCGCATTGAGGAGCTGGAGGAGGAGGTGGAGACGGAGCGTTCATCCCGAGCCAGAGTGGAGAAGCAGAGGTCCGATCTGTCCCGAGAGCTGGAGGAGATCAGCGAGAGGCTGGAGGAGGCCGGAGGAGCCACCGCCGCCCAGGTGGAGATCAACAAGAAACGCGATGCAGAGTTTCACCGCCTGCGCCGGGACCTGGAGGAGTCCGCCCTGCAGCACGAGTCCACCACGGCTGCCCTGCGCAAAAGACAGGCCGACTGCGCTGCCGAGCAGGGCGAACAGATTGACAACCTCCAGAGGGTGAAGCAGAAGCTGGAGAAGGATAAGAGCGAGCTCAAGATGGAAGTGGACGACCTGGTCAGCAGCATGGAGAGTATTCTGAAGAGCAAGGTATGAGTTCTCAGTTTTTCAGTTGTGACGTGTGATATTAAAGTGTAATGGCACTGAATAGTTAATTGTCTTTCAATATTTCAGGCCAATCTAGAAAAACTATGCAGGAGCCTGGAAGACCAAAGCAGTGAATACAAAAGCAAAGCAGAAGACACCCAGAGGTCTCTGAATGATTACAACACACTCACCAGTCGTCTGCAGACAGAAAACGGTAAACTAATCAGTCCTAATTAAAAAAAAAAAAAAACAACTATAGTAAATGGATTGGCATTAATAACTTATCGACTAAAATCCTCAACAGGGGAACTTTCCCGGCAGCTCGAGGAGAAAGAGGCCATTCTGTCTCAGATAAACAGGGTCAAGAACACGACCAGTCAACAAATTGAGGAGCTGAAGAGCCATTTTGATGAAGAGATCAAGGTCAGAAGGGCAACACAAATCAACCCCTGTACTAATGCAGCTATTCATAACTATTATTATTATCATTACTCATCTGTGTATTCACTTTTATTGTGTTTGCTTGGGTTTCAGGCCAAGAACTCCCTGGCCCACAGTCTGCAGTCTGCGCGCCACGACTGTGATCTCCTGCGGGAGCAGTATGAGGAGGAGCAGGAGGCCAGGGCAGAGCTGCAGCGAGGCCTGTCCAAGGCCAACAGCGAGGTGGCCCAGTGGAGGACCAAGTACGAGACCGACGCCATCCAGAGGACCGACGAGCTGGAGGAGGCCAAGTAAGGCAGTTTTTGGTGGTGATGGTTGTTGGTAGGTATTGTGGCCTTCCAGTGGTACAACTTTCAATTTCTCGTGCTCAGGAACGCATGCAACACTGCACAAAACCATCCATTTTAGTACGTAATGTATTGAGTTTAAAATAGCTTTTTATAATAAGTTATGCCTGAAATGAGAAAGACATTCCACTTTGACACAAAGAAAGAAGTTGGCTCAGAGGCTTCAGGAATCCGAAGAGTCAACGGAGGCCATAAACGCCAAATGTGGGTCACTGGAGAAGACCAGGCAGAGACTGCAGGTGGAGGTGGAGGACCTCATTGTGGAGCTGGAGCGGTCAAATGCATCCAATGCCATGTTGGATAAGAAGCAGAGGAACTTTGACAAGGTACAGTATATTTTGGACTAGAAGGGCAGGCTCCTCAAAATAGAGAGACAGAGCAGTAATCAACTCTTTTTAAACATCAGGGTAACAATATATTTCAGTTATGAGTTATAGTTATGGGTTATGCATTATTGACTTTCCCAATAAATAGTATCCAGAATGACTTACAGTGACATACAGATACAGGTAATATAAGAGAGGATAGGAGTAAGTGGCATCATGTTTAAGGGTGCCTTCAGCAAGACCGCAGACATGGAGCTTGAACCCAGAGCCTTTTGGCTGGGAGTCTAACACCCACCCCCTTGTCAGGTTCTTGGTGAATGGAAACAGAAGTTGGAGGAGAGCCAGTCTGACCTGGAGCTCTCTCAGAGGGAGTCCAGAGCGGTGAGCACTGAGCTGTTCAAGCTCAAGAACTCCTATGTGGAGGCCTTGGATCACCTGGAAAGCATGACGCGAGAGAACAAAAACCTTCAGCGTGAGAAAAAAATGTCTCAAGACACACAATACACAAGATTATCATTCTTGGATATTGAGTGTTGTCTTCTAAGTAGAGGCTATGGATTTGTTTTACAGAGGAGGTAACCAACATCACAGAACAACTCGTTCAATCTGCACAGACCATCCAGGAGGTGGAGAAAGCTGCTAAACAAATGGAGCAGGACAAGAGGGAAATCCAGGTTGCTCTCGAGGAAGCAGAGGTGCTTTGATGGCCTTAATTTTCTACTGATTGCAGTTCAACCTCATCTGACCATTGGTCATTCAGTAATGTAGAGGTTTACTTATCATTATACATTATATTTGCTATAAAAACCTGTAATGATTAATTAAATTGTTCGTTTCTGCATTGAATGATAACAGCACAGTGACGATTGGATACAATTTCACCAGCGTTGGTGCTGTTACCCTGGCACTCTTATCCAGCACTAGTGAGACCAGGCTAAATCAGACGATAGTTGTCACACATAGGATAGTTTCATGGTTAGAAATCTTTTCTGGATTCATATTCACATTCTTAATGGAAATGGTGTTACCTGCTTCTCAACATATAAACACAGAGTGTAGGTTTTAAGTATGTAGTCATTAATTTGACTCGGCCACATGTTGTCCGCCAGGCTTCTATGGAACAGGAAGAGGCCAAACTGCTGAACCTCCAGCTGGAGTTGAACCAGATCAGGTCGGAGGTGGACCGCAGGGTGTCTGAGAAGGACGAGGAGCTGGACCAGCTGAAGAGGAACCACCAGAGGACAGTGGACACCCTACAGAGTGCCCTGGATGCCGAGACCCGCAGCCGGAATGACGCTGTGCGCCTCAAGAAGAAGCTGGACAGCGATATCAACGAGCTGGAGATCCACCTAAGCCACGCCAACCGCCAAGCGGCCGACGCCACCAAACAACTCAGGACCCTGCAGTCCCAGCACAAGGTTGGCGGCCAACTGTACTGCAATATTGTTTACGATATATGCCAATCCTGTTTGTTCTGCTATGTCTAGATGTTTCAACTCATTTGACTCATTTGAGTGTGTGATTAAGAAACTACATCGCAGCTAAACTGCCTTGTTCATTTTTTTACTCAGTGCTCAATTCCATCATACAAAACAACACTCCTAAAGTGTGACCAACAAGCCTCCTCTGTCTTCTGACAGGAAACTCAGGCCCATTTGGATAACGCCTTGCACAGTCAGGAGGACCTGAAGGAGCAGCTGGCCATTGCGGAGCGCCGGTGCGCCCTCCTGGCGGCTGAGGTGGGGGAGATGAGGGAGGCAGGGGAGCAGTCAGAGAGGAGCCGCAAGCTAGCGGAGCAGGAGCTGGTCGACGTCAGTGAGAGGATCCAGCTGCTTCACGCCCAGGTGACACGGGAAGGCTCAGGAAGTGTATCGTGGGAACCACCACGCTTGGCTGTTTTACATTATAACAGTGTACTGCTTCTTACGAGTGTTGTCAAAAAAATCATGGTCAGCAATGTCAACTTGTCAGGTAGAGCGGGTGGACAGAGCAGGTCGTCCACTAACCATAGGGTTGGCGGTTAAATCCCCTTGATCCCCCTCCTCCAACTGTCCGAACCCCACAAATGTACTGATTGTAAGTCGCTTTGGATAAAAGCCTCTGCTAAATGCCCATTATTTATATACATGTAAATATATTGATGACAATTGCTACGATTGACAACAGACTAAAATCACTCACTCTGTTCTGTAGCATTTGTCAGTTAACACTTCTCTTTCTGAACTGGACAGAACACTGCTCTCCTGAGCAGCAAAAAGAAGATGGAGTCTGATATTAATCAGCTTCACTCTGACATGGAGGACACCATCCAGGAAGCCCAGAACGCAGAGGATAAGGCCAAGAAGGCCATGGCAGATGTAATTTCCTCTCTTTATTCTCGTATATGTATGTTACTCACCAGTATGCATCAAGGCGGAAAATGCCTGTACCCATTCAAGCATTTAGGATCACTGTGAATCTCTTTGGATAAAAGTGACCAATGGGAGTAATAGGAAGTCATAACCATGTCACAAAGGGATCCAGTTTGAATTGCCTCTCCTGGAAGGCTTTTATTTAGACATCAGAAAAAGGAAGCAAGTGTTTCCTTTGCAGGCGGCCATGATGACGGAGGAGCTGAAGAAGGAGCAGGACACCAGCGCTCACCTGGAGAGGATGAAGAAGAACCTTGAGGTGACCGTGAAGGACCTGCAGCAGCGCCTGGACGAGGCCGAGCAGATGGCCCTCAAGGGCGGCAAGAAGGAGCTGCAGAAGCTGGAGACCAGGGTAGGGGAACCCTTACCACGTTTATCAACATTTTCTAAATGTCCCAGAAAGCATACCTATTTTGTTAGCCACACACTGAAGGCGCAAAATGTTTTGTTGTCTAGTAGATCCTTTAATCTCAATATCATATTGCTTTTACTTTACCATTTATACTACTGTGTATGTGTAGGCCTATATTAGGCCTATGTTATGTTATAGTCATTGCAAGTGTAGAGCAGGCCTAATCCTTCTCTATTTCATTTTAAGCAAATATATATATATATATTTTATTTTATTTAAAACCTTGCTTGTAGGCTACACAAACTGAAACAACCGTTAATGTTATTTAGACTTTAATATGTACACTATGTATATTTGTTTATACATTGTATTGTTTAGTTGTACACTTGAATATCTGTTTGCCATAATTTTTCTTAGAAATCTTCTTTCAGAGCTGTTATTAATTATAAAGTTAATACTAAAACCAATAATAAGCGAAGGCAGAGGAAAAGCAGAGAAACTGAGTTTGACGCCCCTGTCAGTAACTAAAAGATATCCAACCCTGACCTGATCCTTAATGACATTCATCCAACTTCACTTTTAAGTCGCTTTGGATACAATGGAAAAAAAAAAGAAAGCCACAGCCTCATACACAGCCTCTCTGAACCATCAAGAGCCTCCTCTCATGTGGACAGTTTGATCAGTGCCCTGGCGACTACAGACCACAGACACTACAGACACACACCGGAGTTGAGTACATCCTGGTGTCGCTGCAGGTCCGGGAGCTGGAGGCTGAGCTGGAGGTGGAGCACAAGCGCAGTGGAGACGCCATGAAGGTTGTGCGCAAACATGAGCGGAAAATCAAGGAGGTCACCAATCAAGTAGGCACACTTCACACAGACACACACACACTCACACACGCACACACACACACTTCACATGCACACACTTCACATGCACACACACACACACACACACTTCACATGCACACACACACACACACACGCACGCACACACTTCACACGCACGCATGCACACACACACGAATAGCTATCTTTAGACACAAGCATAATGGAAGACAGACTGACTGACTGGTGAATGGACAGTAACAGCCAGAGTGTTTCAGGGGCAGGAGGAGAAGAAGAACGCTGCCAGGCTGCAGGAGCTGGTGAACAAACTGCAGCTCAAAGTGAAGGTGTACAAGCGCCAGTGTGAGGAGGCGGTGAGTCGGCTGAAAACCCACCCTTGCCTTTAACTGGAAACTCAGATGTTTGTGATGTGCTCAAGGGTTTTATGGGCAAAGGTGAATGGTCATTTGTATAGTCTTGTGACAAGGCAAGGGTCAACTACGTAATAAAAAACACAGTAGGCTAGTCATAATACATAATATGCCTTTTAAAAAGGCGTAACGTAGTGAAGGTATTTTGTAAAGATATAGAATATTGAATATTGTGCTATTGTGCGAAAAGGTCCAAAAACATGTTGGTAAAAACAGCCATTGTCAGTGCAGTGCAGGATTTGAGGGCAGGATAGTGTACAGGCCTGGGTGTTCAACTCCCTGCTGAAGCTATATAGGGTTTGATTCCTAAAGTCTCCAACCTACCTGTACATTTAGGGCATGTATTAGGGCAGCCTACTTGTAGGCATCCATAGCTATGTTATGTGATTACGTAAATGTGTAGCTTTTACTCTAATAAAGCCTGTTATGCACATCATTATAATACCTTTGATTGATTTGTTAAACATATACATGTACTATTAACAGAAAGTTTCCTCCTGAGCTTGAGAGGGGCTAGTGAGAGTCATTCTGGGTAATGCAGGAAAATAGCAGACTGAAGCGGATTGCAGAAAGCCCACAATAAACTATAACATTACACATATCGGAAAAGTAGGACGTCACCTGGGTTGCGTTGTACATCACCAACATAACGATGTCACGGTGCTTCAGACTGTATTTCTATTGTAAAAACATGTATCTGTATGTGTGACTGTATGTGTCAGTCTTTGGTTAAAAGTGTGCAAAATGACTAGTATACTGAACCATGGCTAGAATATTGAGCTCCGTTTCGTTGTGGGCTGTTCCTCACCATGAGGAGCGTTGTTCTCTCGTGTGATTGGCAGGAGGAGCAGACCAGCGCACACCTCGCGAGGTTCCGGAAGGTGCAGCACGACCTCGAGGAGGCGGAGGAACGCGCCGACATCGCAGAATCTCAAATGAACAAATTACGCGCTAAAAGTCGCAATATCGCCGGCAAAGGAGAATAGGAAGCATGTACTGCTCTTGTGTTTCTGAATATGTTGTGGGACTGCTAGTTAAGGAAGTAGAGTGAGTTGTGGCTTTTTTGTTTTGTATTATGGAGTAGGCTACAGTGATTGTCCAATTGATTAAAAAGAGCCTATATACAATGCGTACAAATACAATACAATCAATCCCTATACTAATATACAAGGTTCAACAGTATAGTAGTTTTTTAGTAAGAGATGAATATTCAAGCAGTAGGCCTAGTATTTGTTAGGTATTACGCAATAGGCCTACGTCAAATGACCTGTTCCAGATGATATTAAATGATGTCAAATATAAGCAGTGAACTTGTTTGTTGAAGTGTGTCTGTGTGAGGTTGATATGCATGGCATGGTATTGCTCACTCTACATTAGATGTTCACATTCATGTGTACTGTTGTACATAATGGCTGTAGTAGGCTACCTGGTTACTAAAGGTCACCTTAGAATAACAGAGGTAGCCCAATAATTAACTCCAGCAGAAGCAATTTCAACACCAAGAAATATGATACGTAGATGAAGAAGAAAAAAAAAGAAAGAAAAAAAACACTCCTCATTCAGACGTCTCGTGGTCTTGGTCTTTATCTCCATAGCTATGCAAATTTCATCGTAGAGATTATGTCGTTTCGAGTGAGAATATTGTAACAAGATAGACACACACAGCCATCCTTTGGTCGTGAAAATGTCACCAATCTATCAGCCCATCAATCACGTTAACCCATGTTGGTGACGGTGTGTTTGTATTTTTACGTTAGCTGCAGTTGCAGCTGATCGCCACCAGATGGCTCTGAGACTCCCAGCAGCACATTGTGTTGTCAGCCAAACTCACATCCAAATCAAGCAACAATCAAATTAAAACATTTTGTAAATAGGATTGTATATATTACACGTAAGAGGTAATCAAGAAGACAACAAGAACCATATCGTCAATGTGAGGGATTCAAACCACCAAGTCCTTTTCATTGTGTTAATGACAGTTTACACTGGGGCCATGTCTTCTGAACTCATCACACAAGAGGAATTGCTGTTGAACATCAGCACAATAACGGCTGGGATTATCTCCTGTACTTGGCCTGGCTGCGGCCTCATACAGCCATTGTGTTGTTTTCATACAGTTCTATGAGCAACATGTATTAGTTAACAGCAAGCGACAACAGATTGAAGATTTGTTTGTTTGTTTCAAGGTTTATTTTGCTGAACGAACACAAATAGCTCCGCAATGGGACTTGTGTCTGGACTGTTGCCAAGCAACACAAACATCTTCCTGGCCTGCAGCTGTCTGTGGGTTCCTGCGTTGCCGCAGTCCAGCTACTGTTTATCATGTACTGTCATGTTTTATCATGTACGCTCATCTGTGTGGTTCCACCTAATGTTGGTTGACAGGCTCTTTGGCGGCATGTGTGATTCCGCCGAGTTAACAGCTTATTCATTAAGCCAGTTAACAGTTCTTATCAACACAGATCGAGTGGAGTGATACATGAAAGTTATGTTACATCCTATATCAGCACTCATCCAATGCCTCTTGTCCAATCAAACGAGTTGCTCGGAGCTAATTGCTGTGAAAGTATAGTTATTGTTAATACTAGCGGATAATCTGATGAGTAAGTTACTCATGACAGTATCTGTGGCTCTGTTTTCATGGAAACCATAAAGATCTTCAGAATGTTTTCCTAGACCTCTTCTGTGAAACAAGGCTCTTTCATGTTATTTTATTCACCTCGGTCGACCTACTTTAATGCAAACCAAAAGTTTGAAGGGAATACAAATGTGGTGTATTGGCAAACACCAGAAAAATGCTGTGCTTTTTGGCTACATATATTAAAATCGGCTTTGGCTAAAAATATTAAAATATATATCAACATATTTTATACCAATGAAACATCAGACAAATCCATGCGCGACCCATATCATAACCTGTTGTGGCACGTGATGCTGTTCTAAATGCTATTTTGAGTCACATTTGAGTCATCATTTAATTTGATAAAAAATACATATTGCTTACATATTGCCCATGTTGCATTATGGACATCCAAACATGATAACCTCTATTAAATGTAAAAAATAAAACCATTATGATAATTCTTCAACATGTTATTTCCTTACATTCATTTCTAGATATGTTAGTACAGAGCATGTGGATCCTTGACTTCCATTTCAACCAGGCCTGGAGTATTATTCACCACTGGGTTTTCCCTGCGAAGGTAAAAACAACACATTTGATTATTGTTATTAGTACTGAGATTATTGAAAGTGATTTAGAGTTGAGAACATTGCTGTTCCATAATTACATGTGACAAAAAAAAAATCACAATCTAGTTGCTATGGTAGTAGTAATGTATAGCAGTAATGTACAGTAGTAATGTATAGCAGCATAGCAGTAATACTGTGAGTTTCCATTGGTTCTTGACCCCCACCTTGCCCATGTCACGGCTCTTGGCCCTCAGCTTGTTGAGCTGGGACTCTGCGATGTCCGCCCTCTCCCCAGCCTCCTCCAGCTCATGCTGCAGCTTCCTTAACCTGGCCAGGTTACTGTTGGTCTGCTCCTCCTGACGGGCCGACCCACAGACCGCTAATTAGCTACATTAGTGGTAGTTTAGAGTAGTTATGTTAGCAATAGTTAAGCCACAATGGCAACACTTACTGCTTCATCTGACTGCCGCTTGTACACTTTGACCTTCATCTGAAGTTTGTCCACCAGTTCCTGCAGCCTTGTCATGTTCTTCTTGTCCTCCTCCGACTACATCTCACAAGAACAAAACACTTTCATATTCAAAGCTTCGCTTCCTATTTGTGTACAATATCCAGCCATTCATTTGCACACAGTAAATTACAGACAAAAATAGCAACAGTGAACAGAAGTATAGTACCTGATAGCTGAGGTCTTTAATCCTGCGTTCATATTTCCTGACACCCTTCACAACATCTGAGGCATGCCTCTGTTCTGCTTCCAGCTCATTCTCAAGCTCTCGTACCTGCAAGGAGAACGCAGGTAAAATGTTTGCTATCACACTTCAAAAAGCATGTTGTCTCATCCAGTTTCGGGTAGGATGGGTTGATTTAGTTAGTATTAGGGTGTTTGACTCCCAGCCTTAAAACGTTGTGGGATCAAACTCCAACATATGCAGTAACCTTACCCTTACTGCTCATTAATGACATGAATCTAACATTCACTACATGTTACTTTGATAAAGACACCATGAAGAAAATGGAATTGTGTACAGAAGTGTAAGTTATGACAACACTGTGTCAATAGTTAACGGCTGGCTGTGGTCAGCTGGTTTACATGGCTGCAGGGTGGTATTTCCTACCCTGGTCTCCAGTTTCTGGAGCTGCTTCTTGCCGCCCTTCAGGGCCAGGTTCTCGGCCTCGTCCAGGCGCTGCTGCAGGTCCTTCACGGTCACCTCAAGGTTCTTCTTCATCCTCTCCAGGTGAGCGCTGGTGTCCTGCTCCTTCTTCAGCTCCTCCGCCATCATGGCCGCCTGCAAAGGAAACGCGTGCCATTGCTTCTTACAATATCAAAACAAAAGACTCCCAGAGATGAATTATCTTATTATCTTCAAACAGCAGCACATTGGTCTACAGTAGACCATGACGTAGATCGTATCACCCTTCAAACACAAAGGCCATTTGCAGTTCTTTACACATTTAACAATTTAAAAGATAATTGTGAAATAAAAGGGGAAGAAAGTAGAAGAATAAATGGGACGCGTTATTGAAAGTAATGTTGGATATTCAGAAGCGCTGTGCTAAAAGTGTTGAGGCAGACCACAGATGCTCTGGAAGTTTGGTGGTAGTAAACACTGCTTCCATGCTGGGTTTGAACCCTAGGAATAGTAACAGACTGTCCTTTATGACCTGAGAGCTGTGGTGGGAGTAAAACAAAGATGCAGATCAGCGATGTGTTCTGCACCCAAACCATTTAGTGCATTCAAGACATTTGTACACTAGGGGGTTCCCAAAGCCTTATTAGTGTCCATATGCACAGTACATAATGTATTAAGGTCTCACGTCTGTTATGGCCTTTTTGGCTTTCTCCTCAGCGTTCCTGGCCTCCTGAATGCTGTCTTCCATCTCACTTTGGATCTGCGTCAACTCAGCCTCCAACTTCTTCCGGCTATTGATCAGGCTGGTGTTCTGTGGGAGACACAACACAAGGAACGCATTACGAAGGGACGCCTTCGAAAGGGACACCTTAGCGAGTATCTTCAGAGGAGTAGGAAAAGGTAGAAAGAGTACAAGGAGGTGAAAAGAGCAGTTGAAACCAGACCTGGGAGTGGAGGAGCTGGGCCCTCTCCGTAGCCTCCAGGAGCTCCTGTTCCGCCACCTTGCGACTCCTCTCAATCTGCTCCACGACGCCTCGGGTCTCCTCCACCTCCGCCTGCATCAGGTTGCTCCTGCGCTCCGACATGGCCACCTGCTCCTTCATGTCCTCGCTCTCTTTCACTGAGTCCTCCAGGTGGATTTGCACTTCCTACAAACATAAATAGATGCATACATATAAACAAAATACATTGCATGTGGTGTTTATAGAGTCTCTTACCTTTGACTCAAGCCTTCTCTATGTAGCTGAAGCCAAATCTATGTCATTTAAAACTGTACCGTGCAACTAAAATTTTTGGGAACGCTGGCTTTTGTGGCTGTGCTAGGGCGGCTGATTGAGTCGGCTATCATTGGATACCTTGAGTTGAACTTGTATGTTCTTCAGTTGTTTCTGGGCCTCGGCAGCGTGTCTGTTGGCGTAGCTGAGCTGCATCTCCATTTCGTTCAGGTCCCCCTCCATCTTCTTCTTGACCCGCAGGGCGTCATTGCGGCTGCGGACCTCTGCGTCCAGCGTGGTCTGCATGGACTCCACCGTTCGCTGGCAGCTCCTCTTCAGCTGGTCCAGCTCCTCGTCCTTCTCGGAGACCTTCTTGTCCACCTCGGCCTTCAGCTGGTTCAGCTCCAACTGGACCCGCAGGATCTTGGACTCCTGATGCTCCAGGGAGGCCTGGAGGGGAGGATGAGAAGCAGTCAGATTCAGATTTGTTTATTGCCGGGTGGGTTTGCCCGTACAAGGAAATATATGTGATATGTTTGTACAGGGATGAAAAGGATCATACACAATACAAATATCTTGAAATGGATAAAAAATATACAATTTTAAAAATCGAAAATATGAAGTGGAAAGTGACAAACTTAGACACACTTTTAACCCAACATGGGAAATGTAGGTGTAACATCAGTTTTACATTTTTTTTTACAAAAAAATAGGAATATGTAAACGTAAAACTTTTACATATTCCCAAGACACATAATTGACATTGTGTCTTGAGTCACAGTGTCTGTGCCTTGCGGTCTGGGGATAATAGAAAGGCAAGCCGATGTAAAGTTTGGGGAGGGATTCGTGGAGTAGAGAGCAACTCTAGGTGTTTTACGGTTAAGTAAGTGAAGCCATCTTTACCTCCGCCTCCTCCAGAGCAGTCTGAGCCTCCATCTTCTCCACGTCCGTCTGTTTCTTGGACTTGTCCAGCTCATGCATGGTTCTGCCAGTTTCCCCAAGCTGCTCAGTGAGCTCCATCACTTCCTCTAGATCAGGAGAGGAAAGCAGTAACTTAGCAGTAGAGACAGAAAGAGTGAGTCAAGAGAGAGAGAGAGAGAGAGAGAGAGAGAGAGACACATACGTTGCAGATTTTTGTTTTCACGCTTGAGGACCTCCAGCATCTCGTGGGCCTCCTCGTAAGCATTCTTCATCTTGAAGTTCTCGGTGCCCAGGGACCGCACCTCCTTCAGAGCCGACTCCAGCTCCGTCTGACCCTCCTGGTGCTTCTGCTTCCACTCAGACAACACCTGCACACAATGAATGTCTGAGAAGCTCAACACTAAAGACCACACACACACACACACACATATGTTCACCTTTAACTCTCATATTGGCATAGTTTTCAACCAGCCCATATATACTGTATATATATTTTCCTGTGCAGTGTTTGCCACCCAAATAATGTTCAGTGACCCGAACTGACCACCTTTCCCCTTTGAAAAATGTTTGAAGGCACCAATGCCTTGATAGGCCACATCTCAACTCATTTCCACCACCAGGAGCGAAGCAGTCGCCCACCGACCTTGTCAAAGTTCCTCTGCTTCTTGTCCAGGGCGGAGGCGGTGGCGTTGGAGCGCTCCATGTCCAGCATCAGGTCCTCCACCTCCCCCTGCAGCCGCTGCTTCGTCTTCTCCATGGACGAGCATTTGGCGTTCATGGCCTCCGTGGCCTCTTCGGCCTCCTGGAGGCGCAACGCAAGCTTCTTCCTGGTGGAGGCGAGAGTCAAGCGCATTTGCACACGGGTTTAGTTGTCGGTACAATATCTAGACGTGAGAAGGGTGGTATCTTGAATGTACGTGACAGCAGGTCTGTTACGTCATTAGGTCCGATTGTCGGTATTAGAATGATGTACCATTTGCTTTTGTTAATAACACTAATAATAATCATAACCATAATAATAATACATTAATTAATCTTGTCACGTATACATATTCTCTGCACCTCTGGGTGTTGTGGTTTGGTCTGGTTCTGTGCCACACCCCCAGCCACACCTGGTACCTTCATCTGGACATGCCACTGCCTTGGAGTAGTAGTAGTATTAGTAGCAGTAGTAGTCATAGCAGTAGCAGTAGTAGTAGTAGTAGTAATAGTAGTAGTAGTAGTACCAGCATTAAACATATTAAACTTTGTATGCTAAGAGGCATAAAGGCCGGCAGCCTTACTTGGCCTCCTCCAGCTCGTCGGTCCTCTGGATGGCGTCGGTCTCGTACTTGGTCCTCCACTGAGCCACCTCGCTGTTGGCCTTGGAGAGGCCTCGCTGCAGCTCCGCCTTGGCCTCCTGCTCCTCCTCATACTGCTCCCGCAGGAGATCGCAGTCGTGGCGCGCAGACTGCAGACTGTGGGCCAGGGAGTTCTTGGCCTTGGTAGCCAGGGGAGAGGAAAATATAAAAACACTTCAGGATGGAAGTGTCGGGAAAGAAAAACAGCCCCCCGCCTGCTATCTTATTGGATGTTATTTTACCTTAACCTCCTCCTCATGGAATCGATTCAGCTCCTCCATCTGTTGGAGGCAAGCCTGTCTTCCACGAGTGAGCTGGGACATCAGGGACTCCTTCTCTTCCAGCTGGCGGGACATCTCAGCTGGACAGCATAATAATAAACTTTATTTACAAAAATAAATCAATGTTAACAAGACAGAGGATAGATGTCAAGAGAGAGAGCAGCAATCAATACAAAGAAAATATAAAATGGGATACAAATGTGAGATGTCAAGATAAAATATTAATGAAAGACAAAACAGTCTATAAAAGTTGGTGATACAAAGTGATTTAAGATAGTTGAAAAAGCATGCTAGCCATATCTCCTCAGACAGTTGGGGGGAAGGGCGTGCAAATGCGAGTTAGGCTACAAACAATTGTGTATGTGTATATAGTATAGCCCTACCATAGTACCATAAGGAAATATATATGTGGCGTTGCCACTGTCCTGAAGTGATATGCTAGAATAGATCTCACCATTTTCTGTCTGCAGGCGTGCTTTCTGGCTGGACAGGTCATTGATCAGTCTCTGATGTTCCTCCTCTTTTGCATTGGCCTCATGAAGACTGTCTTCAAGCGAGCGACATAGTTTCTCCAAATTGATCTTTCAAAATAAAAGCACAATAACACAACAATCTCCCAGTTGGTGTAACTTCAATGGAAAAGCATAGTGCTCATTTTCTAGATGACGTAACGTGGAACTGGAAAAGTTTTATTATATCTCAGACCAATGACGTCAACAGTCCAACCTTTCTGTGATTTTTTAATGGGATATGGAGTTATATGAGTTATATGGAGATATAAGGAGTACTCTCTTACATTAAATAAAAATACCTAAATTTCTAAACCTCCAAACGACCATTGGCCAACCTTCGATTTGGCGATGGCTTCCATGTTACTTGACAGGTCGTCCACCTCCAGCTTCAGCTCACTCTTCTCCTTCTCAAGCTTCTGTTTGACCCTCTGGAGGTTGTCCACGTGTTCGCCCAGCTCCGCCGCGCTGTCGGCGTGCTTCTTGCGCAGGGCGGCGGAGGTCGCGTCGTGCTGCAGGGCGCTCTCCTCCAGGTCACGCCGCAGTTTCTGGAGCTCCGCCTCACGTTTCTTGTTGACCTCCACCTGGGCGGCGGTGGCTCCTCCGGCCTCCTCCAGCCTCTCGCTGATCTCCTCCAGCTCCCGGGACAGATCGGACCTCTGCTTCTCCACCCTGGCCTGGGAGGAACGCTCCGCCTCCACCTCCTCCTCCAGCTCCTCGATGCGGGCCTGCACACGGGAGAATGCACCAACTGTATTTTGTAAACTGGTAATTCCACAAAACTACTTCTATAGATTTGTTTAAGCCCATTTTATACCCCGTCCTTTATTGTGTTTGTAGACATACTGTATTTACTGTATTTCTTTGTGTATTTTTCATGTAATGTGTCTTAAATTGTTTTACTTTTGTGAACATCTCTGCTGCTACATTGTCTCCTCATAGGGATCTTATCTCTGATCGTCTCTCACGTTTCAGATGGTCTGGTTACCTGCAGTTCTTTTATCTTCTTCTGAAACTGAACTCCAAGGGACTGTTCATCTTCAAACCTTGTCTGCAGCTGGGACAGCTCAAAGTCCTTTCTTTAAAATAAATACAAGGATGAAGAAAGCATGTAGAAAAAGTGTTATACAGTGTAAGACACCATATATTATATATACATTGTTGCATACTGAATTGAGTTTAAAATAGAAATACTTGTTCAGCTTCTCGTCCAGCTGCTGTGTGGTATTCTCCATGTCCATCAGAGTCTCCTGGGCCAGTTTCAGGTCTCCTTCAAGTTTCCTCTTGGCTCGCTCCAGATCCATGCGAACCTTCTTCTCGTGCTCCATTGAGCCTTCCAGCTAGAGGTGAAATGAACATTGATTAGAACATTGAAATTTGGTTAAGAGTATTCAGGATAGTGAATACAAATGGTAATAGGGATGGTCGTACCATAGGTTAAACCAAATACAATCATTCAACATGTACTTTAGATAGAAACTTGTGCACACTATATCAGCTGAGCCTGATGTTTTCATGTTTGTATTCTCTATAGGCCTACGTGTATGATTGATACTGTATATCATCCCCTGTCCTTATTGTTTGTAAACCACCTGCCTTGAGTCGCCAAATTACCAAATAACGTATTTAGATTGTATTTCAGAGAGAACGCTATAGATCCACTAGTTAGCACAAAGTTAGTTACCTCGTCCATCTGCTGTTCCAGCTTGGCCTTGGCTTTGGTCAGGGCATTGGTCTTTTCTTCCTCTGACTGGAGGTCATCCAGTGTCTGCTGCTGTGCTTCCTGCAGGGACTTCTTCTCCTTGGTCAGCTTCACCATGTTCTCTTCTTGGCTCATGATCTCTTCTGTGAGATTCTTCACCTAAAAGCGGTACGCCAAAACAGTTGACAGAGCCTTAAAGTAAATACTATTATCAGTATGTAGTCTTTTGCCAGAACCTTAGCAACTGTGAATTTCAATCCATGTCAATGAGGAACTGGAAGCTGGAAGTTCAATATCTTATCCACTGACTGTCCTGTTCTGAGTTTCCTGTCTGTAATCAATAAAGTACTACTTTGTATTATCACTCCACTTTTTCCCCCAGTGTACCTTGTTCTCTACAGCGTGCTTCTCCTTCTCCACCTTGGCCAGAGTGAGCTCCAGGTCATCGATGTCCTTCTTCAGCTCAGAGCTCTCGTCCTCCAGCTTCCTCTTCTTGGCTGTCAGCTCGGCGTTCACCTCGTCCTCGTCCTCCAGCCTCTCCAACAGCTCCTTCAGCTTGGCCTCCATCTGGATCTTACTCTTGATCAGGCCCTCGCACCGCTCCTCAGAGTCCAGCAGGTTGTCCGCTTCCTAGTTAGGACACCATGACAAAGTTATCGTACTATGCAGATGATACAATGATCTACACAGAGATTATATGCAGCACAGCACAGTGATAGAATCTAATTGACGTTGAGTTAACCGTCATGTTGAGGTTACAGACTGTTCAAAAATGTGTTTAAAAAAGACTTATGATAGGGTAACACTTGACGTGGTCTTACTTACTGACTGGACTTGAAGGAGGAGGTCATTCTTCTCTTGCACGACATCGACCATTTTCTCTTCCAGCTCTCGGCGCTTGTTTTCAGACTTGGCCAGGTCTTCTTTGAGCTTGGTGAAGTCCTCCTTCATCTGAACCATCTCCTTTTCAGACTCGGCGCTCTTCAGTAGAGGCTTGAGCTTGAAGTAGAGCCTCATCCAGGGCCAGTGTTTGACGTTCATGAAGGAGCGGATGTTGTACTGGACCGTGTAGATGGCTTCCCTGCCAAAGCAAAACCAGGGTGAGTTCCCCCTTAATTGGAAACCACCAAATAGGCCAAACACCCTGTTTGACCTAGTCCCAACCCTCTAGTCCCCTGGCCCAATTCTCGTAGATTTGGGGCTGTAGCCAGAATGCTTGCTTGATGTTGCCTGGTAATAATTAATATATAATTGCCAGTAATAGGGAATGCATACAATTCTATTTTACTTTGTGCATTTCAGTTGTGATATGGACAAGGATCAGTCCATCAATCTGTTATAATAATAGGAATAAATCTGAGAGCCTGAAAGGATGAATGAGGTTACCTTCTGGCCACCATCTTCTGGTACTCCTGGCGGACAACGTAGGCCCGACACAGCGCCTGGGTGGAGGTCACAACCTGGGCTAAACGCTCATCTCGCATCTCCTCTAGAGTTCCCAGTAGACCAGCTTTGAAAAACACCTGGAACAACACATAATTCAGTGGGGGTTTCATTGAAATTTGAAGACTACAACATTCTAGTTCAATAGCAGCAACATCAATGTCTTCAAAATAAAATGAATTTTTATACCAGCAACTATGTCATATATTTTTTATTTATACGCTAAACTATTACAATAACAGAATGTATTTGTTTTGCTGTTCATGTCTTGCCATTGCTGACATTTAACCAACCCATTGAGACCATCAGACACACCTTTGTGTGTCCAAACTTGTACTGCGTGTGATCCACATTGATGGAGCCTAACAGCTTCTCAGCAGCTTTCCTGTTGTCCATGAAGTGACCTTCGGGAACGGCACTTGCATTCAGAATCCTGTACCTGTGGGAAAGATGCTAGAGGTAACACCACTACACTTGTTTTATTTTTTTACAATATATACTCCAATTTGTGATGTGACAATTTCTACTCTGTCCATTTCCAAATATGACACAACATCTTCTATATTACATCTTCTTGTAATTGATCGCTGCCGTATTTTAGGTTATTCCATTGTATCTTATCTTATCTTACAGTATCTTATCTCGCTTTAACTTAGCTTAGTTTAGCTTATCTCAGCTAAGTAAGCTAAGTATTAGCTCAACTAAGTCTAGCTTAGTTTAGCCTAGCCTAGGTAATGGACCTCTGTTTGAAGTCCCCGTAGAGGATCCTGCTGGGGAAGCCCTTCCTGCAGATCCTGATGCCCTCCAGCACCCCGTTACAGCGCAGCTGGTGGATAACCAGAGGGTTCTCCATCACACCTATACAATACAGAGATAAAACACATATAGAAACTGCTTTCTGCTACTGTCATTTTGTAATTATATTCTAAGCTATGTGTAGTGATTTCAGATACATGCCAATGAGCAGGTAGGTGTTTGGTCAGCTTGCTCAATGATGCTTAGAGGTAGACTGTAGACATTTGGGATCGGACAGAAAACATTTCAGCTAGTGCACTAGCCTACTACCATTATCAGTTTGTCCAATGTTTCTGGACTGGTGGTGTTTGATTTGTGTGCTTTGTGTCTATTTGGTAATCAAGCAGACACATTTATCCAAAGAACTGTACAGTGAATGTCTTTGTCAAGCAGGAAGGGGTTAGGAGTTAGTTAAAGATGCCTCCAGGTAGACTGTAGCTCACCAGGTGTTTTGGTCTCGTTAGGAATTAGACAGCGCACAAAGTGAGGATGAGTGGTTCTCAGGTTGGTCATGAGCTTCCCAAGGTTTTCCTGAATAAAAAACAACAAACAAAAATCCTAAACAACAACTCATTCCTTATCATCAGAGGTGAACATGTTTGCTAATCTAGTAATCATTATTTCCAATATATTTGTTTAGTGTATTGTCCAGAGGGGCTTGAGGGAATGAGGGGATATTGTAATACTCCATAGCAAACTTACTTACTGTATAATTCATGCACTTTTTTGTATTCATTCAAATCAGGCTTTCCCCTTTCGAATATTTCTCAGTTATTGTCAGATTTTTGTTTGAACATCAAGTGATTAGCCAAAAGAATCACGCATCGTCCTTCATTATCAATTACGTAATGATCACAGCTCAGAGAGAAGCTCAGATAGACAGCCTGCAATGGAGACCTCACCCTGAACAAGGCAGACACCGTCTGGAAGGAAGCTCCCTTCTTCTTGGTTCCTTTCTTAGCACCACCTCCCACTGCTTCTGCATTAAAAACATCTGTTAATTTTAACCATTTTAAGTGCAGAAAAAAATACAAATTTATTAATTGCACTTCACCTGTGTTTTCAGAACATAAGCCCTTATGTCCGGTTGAGGAATTTTCTATATGGTCCGATAATTTAGCAAATCATAATTTTGAATAACTACGTAACTATGAATAGCAAAACGTGGCAGACGACACCAGTGCTTACATTTCTTAGCATGGGGTGGCCCCAAGAGGGAACCCGTAACCCTGGCACGTTTACTGTCATGCTTTACCTATTGAGCTACACAGGACACATATTTCCTGTAACATGAGCGTAGTCCAAGGGATTGGTTAGCATTACCATCAGTTGCAGAGAAGCTTGCATACAACATGGACAGTATTCGGACCGATGACTTCTGGTAGAGCTGCACCACCGACTCGTTCAGCGGGTCCTTGTTCTTGTCCAGCCAGCCTGAGATGTTGTAGTCCACGGTGCCGGCGTAGTGAACCAGGGAGAAGTGTCCCTCTGGCTTCCCCTTCACAGGCTTGGGTTTCAGGAAGCAGCTGTTCTTGCCTAGGTGCTGGTCATACAGCTTGTTCTTGAAGGAGGTGTCGGACGACTTGGGGAACATACACTCCTCTTCCAGGATGGAGAAGATGCCCATGGGCTGAAGACAGACGAAGAACAGAATGGATGAATAGATGGATGGATGGCAGAATTGACGGTTGGATGGTTCAGTTTCAGTTTAGTCCAGTTTCTTTGTAGATTGTGGTGGAATTCCCCCTTTTACATTAATTCATCTGAGTTAGATTGTCTATATTGTTTGAAACAGTGCAGTCTACCTTCTCAATGAGCTCGATGCAGGCTGCCAGGTCCATGCCAAAGTCAATGAACTCCCAGTCGATGCCTTCCTTCTTGTACTCTTCTTGCTCCAACACAAACATGTGGTGGTTGAAGAACTGCTGCAGCTTCTCATTGGTGAAGTTGATGCACAGCTGTTCCAGTGTATTGAACTGGAAATCAGAACACATAAACCATGTGTAGGGGCTTTTGGTAGTATCATTTAGAGAATGGAAAATGATGTATGTCAAATGTATGTACATTGTGTACATTATGTACATAAACTGCAGATGTTTTTTTTCAGAGCGACTTGAATTGGGAATTGTCTTGCAGGAGCACCCTAAAACCTACAAGACTATCATGTCCATCTTAAAAGACTCCCTCGACTCACTTGTTCAGAGTTCACCTGTACCCTGAATGACATTCATCCTCTACTGACCTCCCCCCCCCCCCCAAAAAAAAAAGAAAGAAATGCTTTTGTATCTTGTACGTCTGGCAACTTTATAATTGTACTTTGTAACTTCGCATTTAGCCAGCGTTGTTGTATAAATAATATAAGCAATTGAAATGCTTGAAACCTTGTGACTTTCTTACTTTATTAACGGCAATGAAATGTTTCACCTTCCTCTGACAAATTTACTTTTTTTTGTAAATGGCTTGGGATAAATGCCCTCAATTTGAATGTAAATGTAAAACAACGTAGCCTACATCAAATATCTCGAAGCCGGCAATATCCAGGACGCCAATGAAGTGCTGCCGGGGCTGCCTGGTGTCCAGCTGCTGGTTGATCCGTACAACCATCCACAAGAACATCTTCTCGTACACAGACTTGGCCAGGGCTCCGATGGAGTTGTACACCTACAATTCATGTTGAGAAAAGGCTATGAGAGTTGAAACCCATCCTATTTAGTAAGTTAGCTTAGGAGATGTTTTTTTTAAGTTTTTTTTTTATCCAAAGCGACTTACTACTTACTAGCTTACTAGCGACTTATTAGGGGAGACAGTTAGACGTAAAGGTAGGCTGTCGACCTGGGATGAAGCCCAGGGCCATTCTTCTGGGAATCAAACACCCACATTGCAACTATCCTGTCTCACTATAAGCCTACTGCCTAAAGGTGGACACTTACATTTGCCAAGTAGTTGAGAAATTAGTTGAGTGGTTAACATTCAATTAAACTTTCTGTATTTATGTACAGACAGGTGCCGATGCCTGTGTGATGCAGTCCGGCGGGTACTGCCTTGCTCAACTGCTTTACAGATAAGTTAAATTATGTTGACTAACATAACAGCCCTCTTGTGAGAGACTACAGCTTTGCCATCAGATTTGGGAATCAAACGGCGACCATCCAATGGGCTGGCAGATGCCTGTCCTAAAGATTAACATGTTGGACGCGTGAAGGTTTGTCTCGTCTCGTCCCTTTTTGCTCTCACCTGCTGAACGTTTTGTCCCTTGGTGACGTACTCGTTGCCAACCTTGACTCTTGGGTAGCAGAGGTTCTTGAGCAGGTCAGCAGAGTTCAGGCCCATGAGGTAAGCTGCTTTATCAGCCTCTAGACCACGAAGCAGGGGAGAATACCATAAGTATGGATCCAACTGAATTCAAATCCAACTAATTCAAGTCTGACACTGAATGCGTTGGCCAAAAGTCTGTTATATTCTCAGTGCAGACTCAACAAAATGAAAAATACAAATTGTTTAATTTTCTCCACTAGGGACTTCAAATGTGGGAAACCATAACATGAAATCCAAGCCCTATTCCAATAACCATAACATATTTCTGAGGTGCTTAGTGTCAGGTCTAAATATTACAAACTTTAATGCACCCACTATTTGGTACCAGCAGCAGTATAATGCATTCCCAACAGTAAGACATAAATACATTATGTTGGAATACTTATGGAAGTTGAAACATAAATATTGAATGAACAGATCATAAGACCCATCACCCTGTGTGCCGTCTGGCTCGGCCTGCTCCTCTCGCTGTTTCTGCTTGAACCTCATGTTCCCAAAATGCATCACTGCACCGACCATCTTGTAGATGCCCGCTTTCTCATCAGCAGTGAAACCCAGGATATCAATGGCTTCCTGTTAAAAGACAGATGGCAGTTGTCAACACAATCCCATACAGTGAGAGCTCAAACCAACATTTGGCTTTCCGTTTATAGACTAAGACTTCAGGTATTGAGTGTGAGGTGAACCCTGCAAGGACACTTTTCACTCATATCCCTCAAACTTACTCCCAACGTGGGTGTAAAACAACAATATAAATGTGCTATTACTGACATGAAAATGTCTTCTCAAATGTGTGTGTGTGTGTGTGTGTGGGGGGGGGGGGGGGGGGGGAGGGGGTCTGCCTATATCTTCAACATTAACTTATCATTTTGTATTCTGTATTGTTTTGTCGACATATCAGCGGATCTCTTGAGCCGCGTCACTGTGAGACAGGGACTGCGTCCTGGAAGATGGACGCTCTGACCGCCGAGCCACCAGAAGGGCCCGTTATGTCCACGTCCGTGTACTGCGTACGTACGTCGGTGGCCATCAGCTCGTCTGCGTCGTCGATGCTCTTCACGCTGATCTCCCCCTGGCTGATGAAGGCGAAGTCGTACGGGTTGGTGGTGATGAGGAGCAGATCTGCAACACCCAGCGCATGAAGTACCCACCCTAACACGCGCGTGTGTGTGTGTGTGTGCGTGTGTGTGTGTGTGTGTGTGTGTGTGTGTGTGTGTGCGTGTGTGTGTGTGTGTGCGTGTGAGTGTGTCTGTGCGTGTGTGTGTGTGCGTGTGTGTTTGTGTGATATATTACCAATAAGTTCAGGTTTCTTGTTGCAAGTCAGCTGATAAAAGATGTGGTAGCTACGCTCTGCTGCTAACTGAAACGTCACTCTTGATTTCTCCAACAAATCTTTCCCAGGAAAGGGTACAAAAAAGCAAACGCATATTAAACTGAAAAAGTACATGTGGAGCAGTATATCATGTGAAATATAAGAAGTATATTAAGAAGGTGGTAAATGTCAAACTTACATGTTTCAATATCCGCGGAAGAAAGTTTGCCAGTTGTGCCAAAGTGTATTCGAATGAATTTGCCCTATTCAAAAATGTTTAACAAATAACCACATGAATAGATTGTATACTTCCTTCAAATGAATGTATGTTTCAAATGTACTGTGGCATGAAGACAGACAGTTTGTTCTCCCTGCTGTCTGTAAATGGACTCACAAAGCGAGAGGAGTTGTCGTTTCTCACGGTCTTGGCATTACCAAAGGCCTCCAGCAGGGGGTTGGCCTGGATGATTTGATCCTCCAGGGTTCCCTGTTAAAAAAGAGCATACGTCCTTATTCAAAATCAACACAGAAGAAGAGGACTCCATTGGCCTTTGAGAAACAAAACAAAATGGAGGCCACCTTCATTTTGCTGATGGTCTCCTGTTGTCCCCTCTTCTTGTCCCCAGAAACGGCGATTGTCGCAAAGTACTGGATGACACGCTTGGTGTTTACAGTCTTTCCTGCACCAGATTCTCCACTAACAGCAACAACAACAACAACAACAAAACGTTTTCAATTCCTTTATACACTTACATTTGAGAACAAGCCATCTAGCAAATAATACTTACGTGATAAGAATAGACTGATTCTCACGATCTGGAGAGAAAAGGAAACACAGGAAAAATGAATAAAAATATAGATATAGGACAAGAAAATATTAAATACACCAGCACCCTATGGAGCTGTAAGCGTTTCCCACGTGCCTGTGAGCATGAACTGATAGGCGTTGTCTGAGAGTGCAAAGATGTGCGGGGGGACCTCCATCCTCTTCTTCCCCCGGTACGCTCGGACCACCTCGGGGTTGTAGACCGGCAGCCATTTGTAAGGGTTCACCGTCACGCAGAAGAGCCCAGAGTAGGTCTACAGAGAAGACTCAGAACTTTATTGTCCATTTGCAAGCAGACAGAAAATTTGCAATAAAAAAAAAAAAAAACATGGCAACTAGAGAGGACAACAGAGAGGAAAAGAACAGCATAGGCCTTCAGGGATGACAGAAAACAACAGAGTAGGCTAAGAGACCAACAGAGGGATCCATTGATTTGTATTTAATTGGTTATTAATTCACCAACATAAATCATTAGAGGCTGATTTCAACCTGTACTTTCACAGTGTTTTGTTTTAGTCTGGTAACAAATATTACATATATATATTACATTATCTAAATGCTATGTATTACATTCTGATGTTGATATGAATGAAAAAAATATTATTAAGACACTTTGAGTTAACATTTTCAAACTTCCCACTCCCTACCAATTTCAGACTAAAAATAATTTCAAAACCATTTGGATGGACGTTCCACTGTGGATGTCTCGTTGCAGACCTGTTTCATCAACACCATGTGTGTGTGTGTGTGTGTGTGTGTGTGTGTGTGTGTGTGTGTGCTGCTCACGTAGATCATCCAGGCGGCGTAGCGCTCCTTGAGGTTGTACAGCACGGCGGGCTCGTGGAGGTGGGTCATCATCACCATGTCCTCAATCTTGTCAAATTTGGGAGGGTTCATGGGGAACACCTGGTCCTCCCTCACCACCAGCGTCTGGGGAGACACAGAAACAGAGCCCGGTGCTTCTCAAGAGGTCGACGACGTGATGTAGGTCCCCATCAGAATCAGAATGCACAGGTGATAGGTGGGGTTTACAATATGTTATTGTCTTGTATACCTTTGGCAGACTCTTTCATCGCAGGGTTGACAGGGTAAACAATCAAAACATACAATCAATAATGGAGCAACCTCCAAAATTGTCGTTACTCCAAAACTTCCAAAAGTTTCAAAAGAAAAAATGGAGTCCAGTGGAGCAATATGAATCTGAAAACACCACGTATAAACCTCTACAGCATATAAAGATATACACACACATTGTGTTAAAGAGGACATATCATTAGTAGTAAACAGACGCACGAGTCAGCCGACCCACTCTGTCATCCAGGGTCCTGGCGGTGACTTTGCCGCCCGCCCGGTCCTGGACCTCGGCCTTCACGTACAGCTCCTTCTCCTCGCTGACGAAGCAGGCCGCCCTGCTGTCGAAGGGCCGCGACTGGGCCTCGATACGCTCCTTCTCCGACTTGCGGAGGTACTGGGCAGCTTCCCCAAACACGGCCATTTCCCCGTCGGTGCTCATAGTTCAACCCCAACGACAAATGATCTGAGGAGACCAGATCCAAAATAGACAAACTTTCAGTGAATGTGGGTACATTTACAATATTGAAAATATAGACAACAATGGCAACAAAGAAATATGGCATTCAATAATGTGAAATAGAGAGAGGAAATAGATTAATAGAAATCAATGGCATTAAATCACTAGAGACAGAAAGCCTATTGTTGCATCTCCATAGCCTACCTTTGTGCTGATGCAGAAAGAATACATGGCGGTTACCGCTGTGTCACCTTTATACTGCGCCACTGTCCAGGCCACTAAATCCTTTAAAGTCCAAGTCAAATAATGTAAAGTCTTCCTTTCTCCTGCTCCATTGTCCTCGCCCTGTAAAGCCCTTCTTTTTTTACACAGCCCCTGTTCTGCTTGGGTTACACACGCCTGATCCGCAGATCCCTTAATTAAACACCACTTATAGGGGGGGTTATATATAGTGTCCAACATCGTCTGCACCTTAATGGAAGTCCACCGGGCACATTCCAAACGCCGACGCCCCAAGACCTGCTCTATGCTGATATAGACTGGAAGTCAGCGAGTTAGCTGTGAATCAAGGCAAGAGCGTATTTTGTCAAGTTGTTGTAGTAGTAGTAGTAGTAATAGTAGTAGTAGCAGTACTGTTAATAGATAGGAGGAGGTTGTGAGTTGGTGCTTATGAATGGCACACACATTGATCAGTTGAATGACCAATAGCAGCATTGACATTCAGTGTGTTCCAGGGTGCTGATTGGTGTGTGATCCAATCACTTGAAGGCAATTGGAAATCGGTAAGCAAATGCAAAAGGTTTTTCTTTCTCTGTGTGTAGGCACTCGATTGACTGATTTTTGATTACATGCGGCTAAACAAAAGCTACCTAGCGGCCATAGTGATTACTGTAGTTGGGTGGGAAAAACCCTGACAACTCAATGCATTATGTTTCGTTCTGCATTCCATTTCCAGATAGCAATTAGAATACATTTCCATTGAGTTGTCATGGTTTCCCCCAAGCTGCTTAGGAGCTTTCACCAAGAATCCAACATGGCCACTATTCGATTAAGGTCTGCAGCGACTCATTACCAGTACAGAAGCCTGACCACCACATAACACCCCTCCACAGGAGTCTAAATATTCTCCTCCAGTTAGTATTGCATTAATGAAGGCAGAACTCCAGCCAGTCTGTGCCCTGATTAGCGGACGTGGCCGGAGAAAGCGGGCGACCCTTTCAAGCAGGATTTAAACAGGATTGATTTTCTTTATTACCGACGACAGCTGGTACGGGAACGCTGGCCATCAAAGCCTTAAGGGAGCTACAGCTGTTGTGCAAAGACAAGACGGGCCGTCGTAACAGCATTGTCAAATCATAAGCCCTTGTGAGATTCTGGAGCTACCGGAAAGGCTTTGTGGCACGTCTAGCTGAGGCGCCGTTGCTGCCGTTCAGGCTCTGGGCCACGAGACACAGTGGCGCAACAACATGAGGCCAGAGACTGGATGCTACGTGATGTTAGCATTGACCCTTGACCTCATTGGTTGTTATTTACGCATTGAATACACATTTAATAACAGCTATCACATTTCTGACCATTGAATTTGCTTACTAACTAATATCTTATCTAACAGCTATGCGACAGTTGAAACTTGAAAACTTGTTTTCGCAGATTTTTACTCTCTCTGTGATTTTTCTTCAAATAAGTTGGTGGCTTCATGTCATTAGGGTTGTGTCCAAAAGCACAGAGCTGTTAAAGCAAACTCCCTTGCTTCATCAGGCGTTTATTTTCACTCCTCTCCTCCCAACCGGCTCAAAGTCGAGAGGTTCATTATTTCTGTTTTTCCCATCCGGGATGGGGACGAGGGGGTGAAAGCGTTCGTTTGTCTCTGAGTTTTAAAGCCACTGAAGCAGTCGGCTGGAGGCCCCCTGCTGAGCGTAGTGGTGCCACAGAGTCGCTCCTGTTTGTCTCCTTTGAGAGAGACGCCGCTCCGGAGGAACTCACACCCCCGTGCTCTCACGGTTATTCACATTCTGATGTCTTTAGGGTCCCTCAGGATGGAAATTGGACTGGCTCAGTGAAAAAAAAAAAAACTTCATTAATAACAATATATAAGAACTTCAGGGAAATAAGTAATTGGAAACAGTAAGATGTCATTAATTTTCTGTTGATGATATTGATGCCAGTGGGGTGGGGGTTATGAGTGTTCTTTTCAGAGAGAGGGACCCGAAGGGAGCGGCTGGAATAGTTTGTGGATGGGGGTGGGACTGGTCCTGGGGATACTTAGGTTCCCGGCTGAACATGGGAGGGCGGTGGGGATTTGGCCATTCAACAGGAGCGTTCTCTTCATGGTTCACAGGTCCTGATGACTCACTGGACACTGTTCATTGCAGAGGAACGAGACCATCCTGAGAAACAAGAGATCAGAGTTTTTCTTGTTTCTAATACTTCTGAGATTAATAAAGCACCTTTACTAAAGTACAGCTGGGATTAATAAAGTACCTTTATTAAAGTACCTCTGGGATAATATAGTACCTTCACTAAACTACCTCTGGGATTAATTAAATACCTCTACTAAACAACATGGGGTTAATGATGTAAATCTACTAAAGTACATCTTAGATTAAATAAAGTATTGTTTTCTAAATTACCTCTTAGATTAATTAGGTACCTCTGGGATTAATAAATAGATTATTTTAAGATTTCAGGAAATGTAAATGTTAGAATACCATCAATGAGTATTAGTAAATAAGCATTCAGGTATCTTCAGGTTTCTGATTATTTGTTACCAAACCCTCACATTATGTCCAGACCCAATCTTGCCCA
>JAXIVH010000032.1:5085473-5087482 GCA_036785325.1 Urophycis tenuis
CCCGCTCTTTCTCTCTCTCTCTCTCTCTCTCTCTCTCTCTCTCTCTCCACTGTGCGTACATCTGGAACGCCCGCTCTTTCTCTCTCTCTCTCTCTCTCTCTCCACTGTGCGTACATCTGGAACGCCCGCTCTTTCTCTCTCTACACCTGGACTGCTCTCTCTCTATAGCTGCACTGAGTACACCTCGAACACCCGTTCTCTCTACCTCTCTCTCTGCTGCAAGTAGACGTGGGATGCACTACCTCTATTTTGTACAATTTTACTCTCTTTCTTTCTGTGTAATCTCCCTGTACATTTCATGCTCACTTTGTCTCTTCTTACCCTCTCTCTCTTTTTCTCCCCTATTTCTCTCAATCAATCTCACACTGAAAGCATGTACACATGGCTCTGTGTCTCATTGTATATCTCACACTTTGTGTGTATGTGTATCAGATTTCTCCATTGTTTTTTTTAAATCTCATTACAGTGTGTGTGTGTGTCTCTCTCTCTCTCCATCCATCTCTCTCTCTCTCGCTCCTCATCACTGACATTCCATCTCTTGTCACTTATCTTTATTTTTTCTCTATCCCCAATCATTTACCCTCTCTGTCTCCCTCTCTCTCTGTCTCCTTCTCTCCCTCTCTCTCTTCCTCCCACCGACTCCCTCCCCTAGGCTCTGTTGTTTTTTCCCTGGAAGGCATCCTCTGGCTGTGGATGTGATGCCTAATTGTTACAATGAATCAGGTTGACATGGAAACGAACACATACGCAAAAGAAATAATGACAACCAAAAAAATGCTCATAGCGACACACACGCGCTCCGTCTCGTCGTCGATCTCCGGGTCCCCGGCCCCCTCCCCCCCCCCCCCCCCCCCCCCCCCCACCACCACCACCCCCCAGCCCGCTCTGCGCGCGGCGGCCGAGGTAAGCCCTGAGCCCTGCGTGGTCACATGGGGTAGCGCGGGGAACTCCTCCATTATGGACCCCAGCTGGCTACGCCACGAGGCTCACTGCACTGAGCCAGAGACAGACACAGACACACACGCGCACACACACACACATCACACAAACACACACGCACACACGGACACACACACACACACACACACACACGCACACATACACACACACGCACACGCACACACACGCACACGCACGCATGCACACCACTAGCCGGTACCTCGGAAGGGGGGGGGTTCGACTGATCTCGGCTGTCGGACGATAAAACGTACATCATGAGCGCTGTCCGCCGCGACGTGTTGTTCACGTGCTTCGGCGGGCCGGAAGAGCGCGCTTCTATGAGAGCAACTCTCCGGTCACCGGATCTCCGGTCACACACACACACACACGGGGCTGCCAGCCTCCGCGGGTTCCCGCTGCTCATTAGCGGCACGAACGCGTCAGCCTGCCCGCCGCCCGGTGGTCTTCACGACGTGACGATGACGCACCATACGGGCGAGACCTCCTCCGTGGTGGGGGGGGGGGGGGGGGGGGGGGGGGCTGCGTGAGCCCAGCATGTGTGGGGGTGGGGGGGGGGGGGGGCAACGGCGTGACGTGAAGACTGGTCACCCGGCCGCCTCGCCGCGGCTTGCCGTTCGTGAGTGGTGGGATTGCCGCGCATCGAACGCCGAGACAAACAGGAAGCCTTGGCCCGGCTGGCTGGGCTCAGGACTCCGGCTGATCTCGGACCCCATGTCGGGTCCCGAGCCCGTCGTTGAAGAAAGATGCCGCGACGCCGAGCGGGTGTGGAGGAACGCACACTTCACGAAATGTCCGTATTGTTTTTATTATGTGGATATAGCAGGGACGATTCAATCAAATTGTTGTTGTTTATCCATTATTTGGCGGTGGGGGCTGGGCCACCCCAGGCCATAAGATAAGATAAGATAAGATAAGATATTCCTTTATTAATCCCCCTTAGGAGAAATTCACAGTGACCAGCAGTACAGGGGATAGATTAGTGCAATAAGAGCCTGACTAAAGTCAATAAACAATCAATTAAATGTGATAAATTAAATGCGAGCTCTTAA
>JAXIVH010000032.1:5087682-5090182 GCA_036785325.1 Urophycis tenuis
TAAAGTGTTTTCATTTCTACAGTGTGAACTGCGTCCATAGCAACACAAAAGCTCTTTGGTCAAACCCGCATCCATAGCAGTTCACATCAATTGGTCAAAAGCAGCGGTCTTATATTCAGCAATATCAGTCCAAGGATGTAGTAATTGTGACCATCGGAATCGAGTATTAAACAAAGCTACGTATAAACGGCCGCTATCGAACACATGTCTACACGGTGTCTAAATGCAAAGGGTTCCAGTATATGCTACCCCGTTGAAACCATACTTCATACTTCAAGATGGCGCTGCCTCGGGCGGCAGCCTGTAGCTGCAGCTCCCCTCATGTTTTTTTTAACGTTTGTTTATTTGTTGTTTTCACTCTTTTCATTTGTCTTTAAAGTATTCAACATCTGCGTGTAAGCGTTTGAGCCAATGGCTGGACTAAGTTTTGTTACTTTTCTCCGCGTTCTTCTGTTACTTTTTTACTTTTTGTAGCAGAGAACTTTGCCGGGTAGTATTGGGGGCATTGTTTACACGCGCGATCGGCTGATTGCGCTGCGTCAGCCTGTGCTGCTGCCCGGAGACAGACCTGCGCTCCCGCAGAGTTACTGAGGAAACGCCAGGGCTGCAGGGCTGGAACCAAACGGAGGGAGAGAAGAAGAAGACACAAACCAGCAGTCCCAGCGATTATAATGGGAAACGCGAGGTCTTTGGGGAATAAGATGGACGAAGTTTCAGCGGTGGTGAAGACACAGAGGGAATACCGCGAGTGTAGCTTATTCTGCTTCAGTGAAACCTGGCTGCACTCGCACATCCCGGACAGCAGCGTTGAGGTTCCCGGTTACAGTTTAATATGTGGAGACAGAGACTGTTCAAAAGTCGGGAAGAAGAAGGCTGGCGGGCTTGCACTTGTGTGAGTGAGAGGTGGTGCCATCCCGGCCAGGTCAGCGTGAAGGAACGTCTCTGTACCGCGGACATTGAACTGCTGGCTGTGGGAATGCGCCCGTACTATTTGCCGAGGAGTTCACGTCCACCATTACTATCGCTGTCTACATCCCCCCCGTCAACTGATGCAGCGATGGCTTGTGAAGTCATCAGCTCCGCCACGCTAAACTACAGACTGAACACCCGGATGCGTTCATGGTCATTACAGGTGATTTTAATCATGCCTCACTGAACAACATTTTAAATAACTTCCATCAAATATGTTGACTGCCCCACCAGAGACAATAAAACATTGGATTTATGCCAATGCTAATGCCATGGACGCATATGACGCCACAGCCCTTCCCTCCCTTGGCAAGTCAGACCACAACCTGGTCTTGATGACTCCCAAGTATGTCCCACTTGTGAGAAGGCAACCTGTGCACACCAGGACAGTGAGGAAGTGGACACAGGAGACTGTTGAGGCACTGCAGGACTGCTTCGAGTCAACAGACTGGGATGTTATCTGTGAGCCACATGGAGAGGATATCGATAACCATGACCGACTGCATAACAGATTACATAAGATTATGCGAGGACACCACCATGCCAGCCTGGACCGTTCACTGCTTCTCCAACAACAAGCCCTGGATTACCGTGACCTGAAGGCACTCTTGAACAAGAAGAAGAAGGCTTTCAGATCAGGAGACAGAGAGGAGCAGAGGAGAGTGCAGCATGAACTCCGTGAGATGCTGAGGACATGCAAAGAAAACTACAGGAGGAAGCTGGAGGCTTCCTCCTGTAGGGGAAGGATGAAGGGGAAGGACAGGCAGACATCTGGGAGCCTGGATAGAGCTAACCAGTATAACCAGTTTTTCAACAGGTTAAGCTCACCTCCTGATACCCCTGCAACACCCCCATCCCCCCACACACTCACACTGTCCCAAAGGGTTTGACCCTCCCCCCAGCATTCTCCTGTAAAACACCTCTCCATCTGCCCTCCTTCCCCCCTACCCCCTTCTCCTCCTCCTGCACTGATAACATCTGCACCAATCCCCACCCAATGGTGACTTTGGGCCAGGTAAAGATGCAGATGGAAAGACTGCATCAGCGAAAGGCTGCGGGCCCTGATGGCATCTCACCCAGGATCCTGAAGACAGCCAGCTGTCTCATGTACTGGGACATCTGTATAACCTGAGCCTGAGTCAGGAGAAATCCTGTTGCTGTGTGCTTGGTCCCAGTCCCCAAGAAGCTCGAGGCCGTCCGAGCCGGCAGACTACAGACGAGTCGCCCTAACGTCGAATGTGATGAAGGTCCTGGAGAGACTGGTCTTAGCCCAGCTGAGGCCACAGGTGAGGATGTTACTGGACCCCTTGCAATTTGCCTATCAGCCCCATCTAGGAGTCGATGATGCTATCATCTACCTGCTGCAATGAGCCCATATGCATCTGGATGGTGGAGGAGGCACTGTGAGGATCACATTATTTGATTTATCCAGTGCTTTCAACACCATTCAGCCTCTGCTGATGGGTGAGAAACTGCGGGTGATGGGTGTTGACGACACTATGATCTCCTGGATTACTAACTACTTGACAGG
>JAXIVH010000032.1:5095182-5167537 GCA_036785325.1 Urophycis tenuis
AGAGAGAGAGAGAGAGAGAGAGAGAGAGAGAGAGAGAGAGAGAGAGAGAGAGAGAGAGAGAGAGAGAGAGAGAGAGAGGAGAGAGAGAGAGAGAGAGAGAGAGAGAGAGAGAGAGAGAGAGAGAGAGAGAGAGAGAGAGGAGAGAGAGAGAGAGAGAGAGAGAGAGAGCTATGCCACTATCGTTAAGTTAATTCAAAAGGAAACAGACTGCAATGCCATATGTGAGATAGACAGTGTAGATGCATGGGGGTGAATGGAGCTTATTTCTTTGAAATAAGAATCTCCATCTATTGTGAATAAACCACAAGTTGCCAATAAACAATTGATGGATGTGATATGACCTCCTTTTGAGAGCAGTTGCACTAGCACTGATCATGACGAGCAGCTGGCTGCAGTGGTAATCCTCCCGAATTGCTACAAATAGGTGTCATTTGAACAAAGCATGCACATAAGTTGTATCCAAGACACACATTTCTCACTTTAGAAGTTATTGATTTACAGGACGGCGGCGCTAACTGTTCGCTATCTGCACTCTGGTGCACCCCCGGCGTTGGCTTCACGTATTCAGCCAGGTTGAAGTATGTTGTTATGAGGTTGAACACACTGCTATTGCCTGTCCTCCCATTGCAATGCACCTGTTCTCCACTCATTGAAACTGAAATGAAGGGGCCTTCACAGGGGAGCCCATAGCCCTGCGGTCCCATGAACAATACAGAAAGCCTCTTTTTAAAGACGGGGTCATGGGGTTTGGTTCCCCTTGGAGGAACATCAACATGAATATAATAACAATAACAATATATAACAATACGAAAAAACCCAGAGAGCATGTCTGAGGTGGGGCCCCTTACGATGCCATCATCTGCGTCTCGTCCACCCACATCCACTCTCTGCCGTCAACAGTCGTGTCGATCCAGACCTCCTGTTTGGGATCCGATACACAAAACACACACGATGGGTGTTGTGGTGAGAACGGTTTTAGCGCGTATAAAGGAATATACAGATGTGTGTTCAGAATGTATAGTGTCACACATGCGCACGCACACACGCACACGCACACACACACACACACACACACACACACACACACACACACACACACACACAGGCAGACAGACGACACACATACTAAAATAAAGTTATTCATAATGAGTAATGTGCTTTTTTTTGTCAATACGAAACATGAATCAAGATAAATATAGTTGAATACTTCATGCGCACCATTTCGTTCCCTTGTTGAAGACACTGTGTCCCGCTGTCCTGCCAGCTATTCCCTGTGGTCGAGCAGGAGAAGCAGACCTGCTGGTATGTCAGCCAGCCTGAGGGGCAGCCCGTTTCTGACAAAACATCACATTTTACAAACATGTATTCACTGAAAACAGCAAGCAACACATGACCACAATGGAAAATGCACTGTTGTTTGGGTTTCTGTGCATTGTGGACATTTCCTTCCTTTTTCTCAATAAATCAATAATCAATAATGAATTAGTTAAAATTCTACCAGTATGATCACATATGATGGTAAGACAACGTACAGTGAATTCTGACAATGAAAGCTTGAGGGATCAAAACCCAGAACCTTAGTGCAGGCAATCTTTAACACCCTCACTGTTAAACCATTCTGATCACTTAGGATCCGGACGAAAACTCCTTGCATTTCCTTACCGTCAGTTGAATTCTTCGCCTTGGTCAGCAGCAGGTCTCTCTCGGCCGCCAGGTTCTGGTTCTGAGTCAACAGCGAGTCCAATGCGGCACTCTGATTGGCCTTCATGGCGAGCAGGTCATCTCGTTCCGTCATCACGGCGGTGTAGCCCTCCTGCAGCTGCTTGGTTGTGGACTCCAAGACCTGGAGACTGGTGTTCAGTTGGTCCCGCTGCTCCAGCACAATGTCATGGCTGCTCCTCAGCTTCTCCTTCTCCTGGGCCGAGATGTCCTGGCCGAACTTGAGGTCCATGATCATGTTGAGCAGCATGGTGAAGTTGGACTGCACCTGCTCCATGTTGTGCTTCAGCTGGTTGTTGTGGTCCTCCAGCTCATCCTTCTTTACCTCCAGCGCGGCGCTAATCTTCTGAATCCCGGCCATCTTCAGCGCGAGGGCATCGTAGCTCTTTTGCAAGAAGTCCCTGGCTTTGTTCAACTCGGTGTTGCTGCTCTGCAATTGGCTCTGGCTGGCTTTCAGCTGGTCTCTCTCCTTGGTGAGGGCGGCAGTGTTGGCCTGTTGCTGACTCTGACTGGCTTTCAGAGTGTCTCTTTCTTTGCTCAGGATTTCGTTGTTGGTCTGCAGATAGTTCTTCTGGCTGGAGATGTAGTCGTATTCCTGTTGCAGACGGGTCTGGCCGGCCGCCAGCTGCTTCTTTTCCAGGTCGGCGTCGCTGAGACTCTGTTGGAGTTTCTCCTGCGCACTCGTTAGCATTTTATAGCTCTGCTCCTGGTTACTCTCGACGTCGCGATCTGCCCCGTGTCAGAATAGAAGAAATGAAAGTAGGCCTGAGAATTGGTCAAATCTTTTGTCGGCTAACATGAGCGCGATGCCTTGCTACAAATGTGGATCTGTCGTTCTACTCACGGTGGACCGCCTGGCCGATGATGGCAGCCAAAAGAAGAAAACACAGCACCGCCACACACACGCCTGCCACCCTCACAGGGCGTCGCCGCACCCCAGACAGCACGTTGGCTACTGAATCACCGCAAAGCCAAATAAAGGGGATTTATTTTCAAAGAACTGTTAAAAGGTTGTTTTGGGGGTGAACAAGGTGACCTGCATGTTGCAGCTTACTGTTATCATTGATGAGGGGTGTGTAGCCATTGGAACTGTCCATAATCTCCATGCTGGACACCGTGTTGTCACTCTTGCTGGCACGCATCTCTGTATGGTTTAAAGCAGTCTGGTTTATGAATTATGCCCATGTGACGCCCATGTGACGCTGATCAGTTTTTTTTCCCCCACTTTTCTTTCACCTACCTACCTACGTATCTTACCTGGATTAAAGCAAGCACGTTCTACCATGAAACATTCCCTTGTGTGTTTTCACCAGGATAAAATCTGATGTTTCATCTAAGTTTATACATACTGAATTTATATTATGTTACCAATACTGTTATTCAAATCTGGCATATATTGCATCAGAGGATGGATGAGAACAGACAGAGAGTGAGCAAACTGCTGTCATTAAGTTATAGTCAGTGCAGAAGTTAAATTCAGTGTGTGGATAGAAATATGAAGAGGTTGCGATCTTGAAATGCTGATGATGCGTAGTTTTTTGCTTGCTGTGCAAAGCTTCTGGTCAATGGAATCAAGTTCCCCCATGTTGTTTCGCAAATTGAGTGAGTTTGAGAATGGGAATGATCCCACAAAATATTAGCTTCTTTAAGTAACAAACTAGCTAATTGATATTTGCTCAAATACAGATGTTGGACCTGTTACACTCAGTTTCTCTGATATATTCTATTGGCAGTCTATCCCTATTCTCCGGTCTGTTGAACTGAACACTTACACATGTTGAAACTTCCAGCCCAAAATAATCATCATCAGGTTATTACGTGAGATGAATTGAATGAATGGGTGGATAGATATCTCGCTTACAGTCCACTTTAGGAGGTGCATGCGAAGAAACTTGTGCATTTTGCTATTGTATGCTATCATTGTTCGAGCTACAGTACTGAATTGTTAAGGCATGCTGGGTATAACGTAATGAAATGAAACGTACCTGGTCCTGGTGTTGTGTGTTGTGTGCCGGAGGATATACAGTGAATCCTGTGTTTTCAAACTTCACTTAAGAATGCCTTCCTCTGATAATCACATAAATAGTCCTGACAATGTGGGTTTACAACACTCATTCGTCAACACCTATTCTGTCTGTCCCAGTTACACTTCCTAAAAGTAAAATGTGCCAACACTCAGGAAACCAAGTGATTTTGCTGCGTAAACATGTTCTCAATAAGTTCTTGTCATGTGTCTAAAATCAATCGTGGCTTTGCTAGTGAGGCCTGTACTGCTCTTTGGTGTATTGCTACTATAGTTTGGCTCGAGTAGAATGGAGTCATTTTGTGTAACGCCAAAGTCTGTGTTACACAAACCCGGCCTGTGTTTAACACAAACCAGGCCATTACTAGTAAACTTTAGTGTCTGTAAAGGTTTCAAATCAGCACTGTGTAGACTGGCCGGTATAGAAATACAATTATTAGAATCAGCTTCTGAAGCTTCAGCCATTTGCACGGATTAGCTTTCTTCAGTAGAATATCCCCGTGACAAAACAGAAAACAACAAGTTTTGGGCTTTTCAGCCCAGGCTCTGTGCCATCTCCTCCCAGAAGTTCTGCTATAACAGAGTAGCCCTGCTGGCTCAGAGATCAAGGGAAGGGGGAACGGGCTCAAGTGGGTCGTTTGGTGGGTTCAACAGCTCGTTTGTAATGAACGCCAGCCCAAGTCGAATTTTAGTCGAAATTTACGGTGGAACAAATATACAGTATGAACGCATGGTGATATTTCGTAACCAAAGAAAAACCATAGAAGAATTGATTGCTTCAAATTCTCTGATCATTTTGGGATTTTGTATATTGATGAAAATGGTTCAAAATGTTCATGTGAAATCATGTGAACATGACGCACGTATTGTAGCCGGACAAAACATGTCAGAACATGATGTGGTACTGGATTGTCCTTTCTGACACCCCTGTGTGACTTTACACTCCAGCACCCCACGCTCTCCTCCTCCACTCACACACACACACACACACACACACACACACACACACACACACACGCACCCCCAGTTTACTCTTTCTCTCACACATATGCGTTTTTTCAACCCACATGTACTCTCGGTGTACACTCGGAAATAATATACCAATCCATCTGCCCACACATCGAAGCATAACTAAGCTGAACGGCTACAAGCACCTTGCAGTCTCCCTACTGGTATGTGTTAACCTCACATGTCATCATTGGTCGGGTTGAACCTCACAGTGTCTGTATTGGTTGGTTTGAGCCGCACAGTGAGGTCAGTGTTAACCAGTGTCACCCCTGCAGTCTCGCCATGGTCGGTTGTTGTCTTTACTGTGAATTATTAAGCAGATACAGGTCATTAAGATACATTGATGTTGTTGTATTTGACTCACCCCCCCCCCCCCCCCCCAGGCCGACAAGAAAGACCCCCAGGGCGGCGCATGCACACCGGGCTTCGAGGTGCTGCTGCAGAAGCAGTTGAAGGGCAAGCAGATGCAGAAGGAGATGGCGGAGTTCATCCATGAGAGGTATGGGCGTCATGGCAACACGGAGGTGGATGTATTCCAGGTCCATGGCGACGCTAACCCCTTTAGAGAAGTTGAGCTCGTAGCTGAGTGCATTTGGTTCTCTCACCATGCTAACAATACAGCGTTCGGCTCCAATTATTAACCACAGGTGTCTCATCTTTAATCCCTCATTCTTCTTCTTCTTCTCCTCCATGTCCACCTCCTCCTCTTCCTCAGGATCAAGATTGAAGAGGAGTATGCCAAGAACCTCTCCAAACTCTCTCTGAGTCCGCTGGCTGCACAGGAGGAAGGGTGAGTGAACATGTAAAGTTGATCGTCAACCCCTCATCCTCAACTGACATGATTGATCAAGCAAAACAGAGATGAATGATTCATTTGACAGTAAAGGAATCAGGAGGATCATACTTCCAAATACAGAACTCTTTTTTAGTCCTGCTGTAAAATGCCATCTTTGAGTTGTCGTTCTCATAAGATTAGATGAGATATTTATTGATTTGTTATTTAGTCTGGACCTCTACAGTGTAAGCGAAAGTAGTAGTGTTTCTCAAAGCAACAAAGCGGTAGTGATAGCATTTGTAGAATAAACACTTTTGGTAGAATAAACACTGCACTCAACAAATCGTTGAGTGCAGTTATTCCAGAAATAGATTCAATAACAACGATGAAAGAAGAGTGGGCACGAGCAGAATTTAATTTCCACGGTTCTAAACAGCGCACCTTCAAGCCATCACGTGTTTTGTTACGCTGATTGGCTGAAGGGGTTTGTCTGCCAAGGAAAGTGTCGCCACCCACTGAAATCGATGTGACCGGCCGGGGGTCCAGACTGATCCGTCTAGTGAAACAGGATGTGATGTCACGTGATCAGGATGGTCTCCAGGCTAGTAATCATGCATGAGATAAAATAGTATTGAACCAACTGATGCTCACCTTAATGTGAGTAATAATCATTTTCATCTCAGTTAGCGGGGAATCCTCACGCTCAGCTGTTTTCTTAATATAAGGGTTTGGGAATAATCGCGGCCTGCTGGGATAAATGCCCTGCAAAGTTGCACCATTGATGTGTCTTGGTTCTGCGCTCTCTATTATCAAATCAATGGTCAATGGTTTAACGTTTTGAGATCTTTACAGAAGCAAATGTGTATGTTTCAGACTGTGATTCTTTCTCAACACGCCCATGAAGCAGTACTCATATAGTAGAAGTTTATCAAACGCGATGGTTCTCTTTTGTGCTCCGTGGCCCGTATTAAACGGCCCACACTCGGTTCTATTCTGACTGCTGTTGCAGAACCGTCGGGGAAGCATGGATCCAACTGAAGAAAAGTCTCCATGATGAAGCAGAGGTCCACCTGAAGTTCTCCAACAAGGTAACACATCTACACTCGCGTATTCATGATTGACCCAAGGTCAATTCACCGAAACAGATTCCCATATACTGGAAAAAGCACAAGCGTGTTTGTAACATTCAAACAATTTGTTTAGTGGTTAACAAACACAACAGAACACATCATTCTTATGGCCTCTGAGCTCCTATGGTGCCCTGTTTGGTAGCATGGAGATGTGAGGTGACTCTTCTTCCAGCTCCACAGTGAGGTGGAAAAGCCCATGCTGACTTTCAGGAGCGACCACTTCAAGAAGGACCTGAAGAAGTACGATCACCACATCGCAGACCTCAGGAAGCAGCTGGCCAGCCGTTATGCTGGGGTGGAGAAGGTCACTACTATCCACCTATCCATATATCTATCCATCCATACGTCCATCCGAATTAAACCATTCGCTGCTCACACATCTCACAGATCTCCTAAACAACCAGGCTACAAATTGCAACAACGCCCAAACCTCTATCAGTCACAGGAAGTTAAAATAAACTATATTCTTCTGTTAAATATGTTTAATTCTGGGTGGGTTAAGGAAAGATCTCTGTGGTAGACATACAGTATGTGTGTGTGTGTGTGTGTGTGTGTGTGTGTGTGTGTGTGTGTGTGTGTGTGTGTATAGGCCCGTAAGGCCCTGGCTGACAGGCAGAAGGACCTGGAGGTGAAGACCCAGCAGCTGGAGGTCAAGCTGAGCAACAAGACAGAGGAGGACATCAAGAAGGCCCGCAGGAAGTCAACACAAGCTGGTCAGAGACACACACACACATACAGACACACATACACACACACAAACACACACACACACACACACACACACGCACACACACACACACACATACAGACACACACACACACACACATACATACAGACACACACACACACACACACATACAGACAGACACACACACACACACGCACACACACACACACACACACACACACACACACACACACACACACACACACACACACACACACACACACATCAAGACAGCCTTCAGGAAGTCCACATAAGCTGGTCAGTCACACACACACACACACACACACACACACACACACACACACACACACACACATACACACACACATCAAGAAGGCCTTCAGGAAGTCCACATAAGCTGGTCAGTCAGACACACACACAAACACACACACACACACACACGCACACACACACACACACACACACACACACACACACACACACACACACACACACACACACGTAGTATCTCTCCTTCAACATTCTGTCTCATGAGTGAATTAATCACAAGCCAATCGTTGATCAATCAATCGCCGTGTAAAGCAGGCCTGGCTCATGTGAAACGGTACTGCTACAGTTTCACCCCTGACAAGAGGACTGACAAGTCTGTTGTTCTGTTGTTCAAGGAGCTTTTTTTTAATGTGACAGCTCTCTGTCTCTCTCTGTGAAGTACTTCCATTTGATTGGCTCAAGATCAAGTGACATTTAACAATGATGATATTAATAACATTTAGCAAATGAAAGAAAAAAAAAACGTGATAGACTAGATAGCCTAACATGCTGACTTGGAGTGATTGTATCATTTTGTGCCATGATCAGCATGGCCCTCCATCATGTCATGATGCATTCTGTCAAAGAGCCACCTGGGTCTGCGATGTGACACTACTTCCGAGCGCTGTTCCCTAAAAAGTCATGAATTCAGTAACATGCGTATGTATACCTTGTGAACATGAAGATATGTCATAGAAATGAACATTTGTCTAAACATGTCCATTTGTCCTCGGTGGGCTACACTGGTGACATAAATAAATACATCTTCATAAATGTCACTAAATCTAGCTTCAGACACACTGCAAGCAGCTGTGGTTTACGGTACTTTTAACTCAGAAAAAGTAAGTTATTTGGTGATTAATGTTTGTCATATTTTATATATATATATTTATTAGTATTACTTTTGCCTGTTGTAGGTGATGACCTGATGCGCAGCCTGGACCTTTACAACCAAACCCAGTCCAAGTGGTTTGAAGAGATGGTCACCACTAGCATGGTCAGAACTACTCATAATAATAAATGATATGCAATTGCATGACCAGAGTGTGTGTATGGGTTTTCTACACAACCTGATTGTGTGTGTGTGTGTGTGTGTGTGTGTGTGTGTGTGTTTAGGAGCTGGAGAAGCTGGAGGTGGACCGCATTGAGTGGATCCAACAGCACCTGCGTCAGTACACAACGCTACGCCACGAGACAGATATGTTCAACCAAAGCGTGGGTCCTCACACACTCACACACCCACCCACACACACACACACACACACACACACACACACACAGATAAACACTGACCCAGATTTACTAACACCTGCCTGCAGTCGTGTACTAGTACTGCAAGATATTGGGAGCACTGCACCCAAGCTTCAGCCACACTACAGCTGTACCACGCTACAGCCACCCTACACCACACTACAGCTGTACAACGCTACAGCCAACCTACACCACACTACAGCTGTACAACGCTACAGCCAACCTAAACCACGCTACAGCTGTACCACGCTACAGCCACTCTACACCACACTACAGCTGTACAACGCTACAGCCAACCTACACCACACTACAGCTGTACAACGCTACAGCCACCCTACACCACACTACAGCTGCACCACACTACAGCCACCCTACACCACACTACAGCTGTACCACGCTACAGCCACCCTACACCACACTACAGCTGCACCACACTACAGCCACCCTACACCACGCTACAGCTGTACCACGCTACAGCCACCCTACACCATACTACAGCTGTACAACGCTACAGCCACCCTACACAACACTACAGCTGCACCACACTACAGCCACCCTACACCATGCTACAGCTGTACCACACTACAGCCACCCTACACCACGCTACAGCTGTACCACGCTACAACACACTACGATTGTATTAAAGTCACAATGTGTAAGACTGAGCCCTCCTCAGAAAGCAGCTTCACTCTTGGCTGTTTAACTGTGTGATGCGGACTAGCGTAGCTGGGCTGGCTGGGTGGCGTGAGTGGGAGGGATTTTTGTGAGTAATAATAACGATATTCTTGTAAACAATGGGAGAGGTACATGCTAGCCAGCATTTTTTATTTGTAGAATATATCAGTTAGCCTCCTGAGGCCCAGCCCATTGATGTCCTCCATACTTTCATAGAGGACATCTATACTATCCTATATCTATACTCTATCCTCTACATTTTGTATACATGCACGTCCTCTTACTCTACCAGTCTATAACCTTGTTTCCTTGGGTCCAAGGAGGATAGGACAAGATTTATCGATAACATTTACACAATAACATTTATACGATAACATTAACATTTACGATTTCATTTGAAATCCCAATCTGGGTTATTTTAAGACGCAAGCTATTTGAAATGTTACACATTACAACTTTAACAATAGAAAACTGGAACCAAAAAACATTGGTTAAAAAGAACTGTAACTATAGCCTACTAGCATGGGCGTAGGTTTCATTTGAAATGTGCTTGGGACAGAGACGCATTCGGAAGTGCATTTTCAGAAGTGCTGGGTACAATGACGCGCATTCATTTTTCCCCCTTTCGCGCAGGTCATGTTAATTAATAAAAATGTAAACAAAAATGTAATGATGTGATTCAGATAGATGCAGTTCATGGCCGTGTCTACCTGCTGAACGTAACCGCTGTGAAACAATCGGGAAATAACGTTTCATTTCTCTGATTAACGGCTTTATCGAGACCGGCGCTCGCTCTCTGTTAATCGTTACTCTATGTCTCTCTACCAAAGTGCTCTCTCTCCGTCTCTCTCTCGTCATCGGACACAAATCAAATTAAATGTTGTTTATATTTTGTGTAAATTAGGTTAATGCTTTTGTGTTTTCTTGTATTATCAGTTCAAGTTGTTGTACTTGCCTAAGGAAATCGTGGATATTGTAACGTGTTGGGGGAGTGTTTCCCAGAATGGATTGCGACATTCTGGCATTCTGTGTCATTACATGTTATTGCTATTAGATAGGGTTTGGAGGCGAATGTTCAGGACATGGGTTGCATTTCACTGTTTCATTACGTTCACTTTGTTGACTGTTGTTTTTGGGATGAGTCAGGGAGCACCATTACTCAACGCACTATGGCATCTTGCCATACCACTACCACTCCGTTCGTGACGGCGTATAAAGTCCACTTGTGACCCTGTCATTCTAAAGCCACTTCTAAGAGTAGAGTTCGTCTCTCTTTGTTGAGCTTGACGTATCTCAGACTGTATTTAATGACGCAGTGGTGAAAGACACCTGTTCGAGTCCCACACGGGGGATTCTTTCATAAAAAGTGGTGGGTACAAAATGACTGATGACGAAAACTGGTAGGTACGCGTCCCCACCGTCCCCACCGTATTCTACGCGCCTGCCTACTAGCAATATAAACTATCAGGGCACTTGCAACATAAAGGCAATCAGGGCAAACTAACAGGGCACTTGCAACATAAAGGCAATCAGAACAGAACTACACACAGTTCAAACTGGATCAGAAGGCCTTCATTTAACTAAATTGCATAACATAAAAGGCCATCATATATGACAATCTATCGATACAATCTACTTTCAAAATACAAGCTGATCAGACCAACTGCTATTTTAGCCTTGATGGCTGTCTGGTATAGGATCCATTTTCAGTTAGATTTGCTTTCCTTTACCCGCTGTTTTAAATCAGACCATGCTGTACTTTCACCCCTGAGGCCCTGGAGTAGAACAGCACCAAGCATCTGACCATAGAATGCAAAAGAAGGTGCTGTCAGACACAGTGTGGATGTGTACGTGTTGTAACTGTATGAAGACAACCCAACACAACAGCAGCCCCTGCTGGCAGGTGTATTGTGCAGCAAGCACTGCTCGAGTCTATGCTATAAAACAGGACAGCTCCAATAATAAAACTAACGACGATATGATAATATAACTCCAATGATATAACTAGCCAATCTGTTCCAAGAACATACGTAATGGTTTCACAAACAAACATTTTCAAAAAGTGACCTAAACATTTGGATTTGGATCTTAGCACAGCTTGAAGACACCGTGTAATGGAGTCCTGTATAATCCAGTGACATTAGCTGGAGTTCGACACATGGAGTCTTTGGGTCAGCTGCTCTGGGTTTTTCTCTTGTTGACAGACAAGATGGACAGACAAGATTCCTTGCGTATGCTATCACCTCTCAGTGTATGCCTGGTTGTTTGTACATTTATGTATATTTCTTTATGTTTGTATATTTTGTATATTGCTTACATAGGTTCATATTTTACATAGGTTTATTTTACATAGGTTTTTATTTTATTTTATATTTTACATAGGTTTATATAGGTTTATATTATATATTTATATTCTAACACTGTACTTTACGTAGAGTGTCTGTCTCTTCTTCCTTTTGCACTGGAGTATTGTATTGTAACGAATGCAATTTCCCTCAGGGATTATTAAAGTACGTCTGTCTGTCTGTCTGTCTGTCTGTCTGTCAGACGATAGAGAATGTGGACCAGCTGCTCCAGGCTGTGGACCCCGCCAAGGACAGGAGCCTGTGGGTCAAAGAACACAAGACCGGAGATGTGCGTCCCATCGACCTGGACATATAGATGGTTCCCCGACAACAGTGGTCCACGCCTGGCAACAGTTGTTGCACCTGGCAACAGCAAATCACACCTTGCGAGTCATTGCAGCTGTTAACATCATACATGAAACAGTTGTTTTCCCCTGGCAACAGTCGTTACACAGGACAACAGTCATTTAATGGGACAACAGTCTACACCTGCTGACCTTCATTACACCCTGCAGTTTGTGTCACCTGGCAACAAAGTCGTTTACAATGACCAACAGTCATTGCATTTCCCTAAAAGTCATTTGATCTTCTACATCTTTTACAATCTTTTACATCTTTTTCAATACTCGAGTAACCTGGAAAGAGTCTATTTGACATGACCACAGTCGGGAAATAGCCGTTTAATGACAACAGTCATTTAAACATTGTAACAGCTGTTTTACAAATTGCAACCCATTACATCTTGTCATCTTGTCTTACATGACAACACACTTTTTGACATTTGTCATTGGCAATAGACGTTTAAAACATTCAACAGCAACACCTCGACTCACCTGTGTGAGCTGTGGACCAGATGACAATGACTCAAGAAGAATATCTGATACTGCAGTTCTACTACCATGGAAAACTACTGGAACAACCTCTAAAATACCAGCATGTTCTATGGAGATGTAACAGTATTCTGCATACCGTCTGCATTATCTTGTTGAATGCCACTTTACATGTTTTGTCGTCTTCATGTTGTAAAATTGAAACTGTTGAAAAGAGATACATGTATTTTAAATTGCTTTGTTTAGTTTAATGATAGACACTTTGTGCAAACTAAACCTTTCCAATTAGGACGAATCAAACAGTAGAATTAAAACAATGGTATTACCTTTATTTTAGATAATGAAAATATGAAATATATCAGAACGAATTATATATATTTATATTTTAATATTTTACCTGTTGGTTTTTGGTGGATAATGCATGTTTGCAATCTCTCACTGTTATTTTAAATGAAGAATTTGGACATTTGAGCCGACCATGGTTGCATTGTCATCAAGGTACACAGAAACAGATGTTATCAGTGCTATCGAGATATAGCATGGTGAACTGGGACAACAGCTAGGCCCCAGTGCCCATTTCAAGTATGAATCTCTGATGACCAATGGATGGATTTGATGGATCTGGATTGATGTACACAAAAGATGACCCATGCTACAATGAACACCTCTTAGTGCCTGATGGGTGTCTGCCTGGAATGTCTACTCTCTTCTGCTGTACATTTGTACATACACAACCTACATGTATTTCACTGTCTCGCCGACGGCCAGGCCTCGGGTGTCCTAGGTGTTTGTACGCCGTGGCTTGTTTTATTGTTGCTAAGTATCGAGGGGGGAACTCAATGCTAGCGGATAGCAAATGGAAAGTGGCTATCGGTGCATTTGTAAAAAATGTCCCGCGGGAGCTGTGACATTAGCTCTGTGGCGCACCTGCCCTGGCAGAGGAGTCTCAGTACAGCTCCTCTGATTCACATCAATATTACGTGTTATTTGTCCACCATTTAGCAGCCCCTTGATTGAAACTCACAGTGAATCCACACACATCTCATTAAAAAGCTGGCAGGGGTTAAGGCATCTTCCGCAAGCATGGTCACAAGCTAGGTTGTGAATTTGGGGATCAAACTCAAACTCAACTACCGCATCCCAAGCCGTTGCTGTCTGATTATGGCCAGCTGACATCCATTCATATCGTGCATATGCTGCAGGACTGCACTATGGATTTGATGGTTGCATGAACTGAACTGTGTGTGTGTGTGTGTGTGTGTGTGTGCTTTGCGTGCGTGCGTGTGTGCTTGCGTGCGTGTGTTTGTGTACATACATGTTGTGTCCATGTTTGACTTTGTCTCAACACTCCTGTCGTGGAAATATTTCCAATGTGTGAGCATTTGGGGCCCTCTCATTTAGTTCTTACTTTCAATGATCACCGACCATGATACTCATAGACCTTCGTCATTCAATTCAATGAGTGGCGTTCCTCGTCCTCATCGTTGTGTCTTCTGTATAAAATGTCCAGAATTCATTTGAATGAAGATAACTAAATGCTTTGGTTTTGGAGTTGTTTGATTGCTGCCCAGTGATTCAGATGGATAATAAGTGTAGATGTCTGTGTGTTTGTGTATTCGTCAACATCTCGTACACTTAATGTCGCTCTTATAGTGCCAGAAATGGCTGCTCTTGCAGAGTTTCTGCCCTTTGTGACCCCTGTTCAGTTTTGTGCATAATTTCAAATGTTTCAGCTTGTTTACAAATATTTTCCATATTGGTGACCGATGTCCACACAATGTTCTGTGCAAATCAGTGTCTGGAATAAATATCTTCCTTTGAAAACGAACGAAACTCAAGCGTTAACCCTGTTGCTAACCTTTTGTGATTATTTGGTTTCCATGGGTACGCTATCTGTTATCTGAAGACAGGCCTTTGGACTCAGCGCAGCGCTGATAGGACAGAGGGCGGTGGCGAGATACTGGTGAAGAGAACGAGAGAGAGAGAGAGAGAGAGAGAGAGAGAGAGAGAGAGAGGAAGGGAGAACACGACACCAGGTGGAACCCAAGCCGCACGCTCCGACCTCCTGCAGCACACCAGGCTGTCAGAGACACGTCCCCACAGTCCACCCTCACACACAGAGAGACATGCGCAACACGACAGCAGCATTTGTGACGTCCTGCTGATTTGTTGACCTGAAGTTGTCAACAAATCCAGACAGAGAGAGAGAGAGAGAGAGGGGGAGAGAGAGTTTTTTGTGATGAAAGTTAAGGTATTTAAAACCATTGCATCATTGCAATGTTTTCGTGTTTGTGTTTGTCAATACATCACAGTTTATGGTCATAATGATGTATTATTCTATATGAATCAAGAAAATATAAACACATACATAGATCCATTTTAGCATACGTACCTTTATTGTGAAACATTCCTTTTTTGTATAGAATAAGACTTTGGGCGACTTATCAGGAGCATCAAGTATATTTACCCTAATGTCTACACAATGAATGTGGAGATCGACTTGTCAATCGACAAACAGAGATACATTAAACAAGTCAACATAAACACTAACCCTACCTCACCAAAACGTGTCTCATCTCCAAACCATCTTACACCTAATCAGCTATTAGTGAGTGAAATGCTCTGTGAGAATATCTGTTTTGTGTTGACTGGGCCCATTGGCCTCTGAGACAATTAAGAATGCTCCCAGATCATTTCTGACCAATCAGGGCATTGGTTCAGGGAACCCATCTTGCCTGTCAATCACATGCACAAAGTGTAATCATAGCTTAATCTATACAGCTCAACGCCGTATTTATATATCTCAACGCCGCGGAAACGTAAAGAGACACGGTAGAGAGGGAGGGGACTTTGTCAATCGACAAACAGAGATACATTAAACAAGTCAACATAAACACTAACCCTACCTCACCAAAACGTGTCTCATCTCCAAACCATCTTACACCTAATCAGCTATTAGTGAGTGAAATGCTCTGTGAGAATATCTGTTTTGTGTTGACTGGGCCCATTGGCCTCTGAGACAATTAAGAATGCTCCCAGATCATTTCTGACCAATCAGGGCATTGGTTCAGGGAACCCATCTTGCCTGTCAATCACATGCACAAAGTGTAATCATAGCTTAATCTATACAGCTCAACGCCGTATTTATATATCTCAACGCCGCGGAAACGTAAAGAGACACGGTAGAGAGGGAGGGGACTTTTGTCGGGTTATTTTTCCTATACCTCTCTCTCTTCAGCTCTCTTTTATATATACAACACTGATCTTAACTTGAGCAGTTTTAAATGGCATATTTTCATTTCTATGCCAAGTCCTTATTACCCTAACGAGACACTTCAGTCAGCAAGCCATGTGTGTCTCAAATGTCCTTCAGCGTCTAATAGGATTAGTGGACTCCAAGGAATTGTTAACCAGAGCCTAATCCACAGCCCTGCATAAGACTCTCTGCTATTAAAGTAATGAGTAAATCAAGTGTGGATCACAACACTGCTAAACTCTGCCACGACATGACAGAGGGTGTCGGCAGCACGAAAACCCAAACAAACACAGGAGAGCAGGGGGGGGGAGTGATTCAGATGTAAAGGTAACCGAGAATCGTAAAGCGAGAGTGGTTTAGGATGACGGTCTGTGTAGGTGGAGTTTTGGGCTATGAAAGTCCAGCCAAGCCATGTTTACCATCATGTTAATTAAACATCTGGAATCGGATTAGGAGTCTAGATTATCTTTCTAAACCTCTATCAAAACGTTCTATCTCTCTGAAGATTAATAAAAACAGATATTCCAGGCCAAAGTCATTCACGGTTTCTGGTCTGCAGTAGGAAAGACAAATGTGCGTAGACGTGCAGATAGATCACGTTAACATGCAAACAACGAAAAGTGAAATCATCAACCACGGGCTACTGCCTCTTCTCCTTTAGTTTGTCTTTGATCTTCTGAGGCTCGTCGTACTGAATCAAGCGCAGGATGTCCTTGTTGTCCATCACTCCCTGAATGAATTCTCCTTCTGCGATTTTATCTGTGGGTTGAGAAAGAATCTTTGTCGTCACCGTCAATAACTTGGATTTGGAACTCCACTGATAAATAATCCAATCTAAAGTATTTAAGCTTAGGATTTTAGTATAGGATGTTCTTTTTATTTTTGCAATGTTTACGCTGGTTCTGTATAAGTATAAGTATATAAGTATATATACTCTTTTGATCCCGTGAGGGAAATTTGTTCTCTGCATTTATCCCAATCCATGAATTAGTGAAACACACTCAGCACACAGTGATCACACAGTGAGGTGAAGCACACACTAATCCCGACGCAGTGAGCTGCCTGCTACAGCGGCGCTCGGGGAGCAGTGAGGGGTTAGGTGCCTTGCTCAAGGGCACTTCAGCCGTTCCTACTGGTCGGGGTTCAAACCGGCAACCCTCCGGTTACAATTCCGAAGCCCTAACTAGTAGGCCGCGGCTGGCCATGGACATCAGGGACATGTACAACAGGGACAAAGGACTTCCATACCGTTGTCTTTCTTTCCAAAGAAATCCCAGATTTTTTCCGACCTCTTCTCTGGTGTGTCTTCATCCTCTGGAAGGCTCTTTTGGTCTTCCTCAGGAATCATGTTGAATATGGACTGAACATGACACAAGGTTTTAGGCACTAGGGTTCAATATTAAGTAATATTAATAATAACAATAATAATAGTAACTATAAAAACAATAGGTATCCACAGAATACCTGATCTCTGTGAATACCTAATAATGAAAATAATAATATAGCCTAAATATTAAAATAATGAAAAAGTACAACATTTAGATTTTTTTCATTCGTCCCCAATACACAACCATGTTCTTGTGTCCACCATTAAACCCAAAGCACATGGCTGTTCGGGACAGAGCTTTTGAATTTGTGCGTTCAAAATACACTCCTATTTGACGTAAGGTAAAACATACAACCACACAAGTGCTTTCCTCCATTTCAACAATCACATTCTAGTTCTTGTTTGTGTTGTGTGCTACAAATAAGAAGCATGATTTGCACTTTGAGCTGAACACAAACAAAGACGGTCATACCTTAACAATCTCCTGGATTTCATTCTTGCTGATGGTTCCATTCCCATCCACATCGTACAAGGCGAAGGCCCACTCCAGTTTCTGCAATGTTTTACCTCCAGACGTAAGGTGCAGTGCTACAATATACTCTTTAAAGTCCAAGGTGCCATCTGCGTTTGTGTCAAAACTCCTGAAAACGTGCCTAGCATAAGCACTTGGGTCGGCGTTGGGGAAAAAGCTTGCGTAAATGCCTTCAAACTGCTCCTTGCTGATCTTGCCGCTGGGACATTCCTTGAGGAAGCACTGGTACCAAGTGCACAGCTCGGCCTCCGAGTACTTGGTGTTCGACTTGAGGTCGTCCAGAAGCTCCTTAGAAAGGGCTCCACTCTTTGAGTTGCCCATAGCGGTTGCAGTGACACTGACAAAGGGGAACCAGTTGCTGTTTATCGATTTGATTGTCTTTACTTGTTATTTGTTGGCTCTCTGATCCTTTCTTGTACCCTCTTCTTGGGCCTTTGTCTTCTTTGTTGACTTCTAATTTGTGTTTCTCTGTCTAAAATGTCTAAATATCAGCCAGGGGGATTGAAATAACGCTGATGTAGACCTGCCTGAGGTTGTTGAGGCTGAGGACCAGAGTGGGATAAGGGGCCCGCCTACATAAATCCAGACACGCTGTCTTCAAGATTAAAGGGATAACCACGTCACTCAGCTATGACACATGCATCAATATCTGCATCAGATGCAACAATGGAGCACTTCAGTGCACACACAGTGCTGAGGTAACACAATATGTAAGGACTTCCAGGAATCTGTTTATAAAGATATATCACTGTAACAATGAGCAATGTCAGACATTGCTTCTTTTTATGCAGTTACCATCTCAAACTGTATTGGATGTAGATAAGCATAAAAAGGGTAACTTTTTCTTTACAATGTGGCACTGCTGAGGAAGACTAACTTGATCTATCTCCAAAATGATGAATGCTTATTCAATACATTTGGATATGAAAAAAGTCAAATAGACTTCAAAAGGCACTGGACCAATAACCAATCCTTGAGGAACACCACCTGTGAGTATGTGAGGTTGAAGGCTGGTTTCAGCAGCATCACCTGGCCTGAGTCAGGTTGATTGCACTCTGGGGCTGGGTGAGGCTGCTTGAGATCTTGACTGTGTGTGTTGATGACTGTTTAACCTATGTGCCCTAATGATGGAATTCACCACAGGTGTGCAGCCTCACACAGCACCAGAGTCCAATCAACTTGACTCGATGGCTGTAAACCAGCCATTAGCCACACAAACTCCACACCATCATTTTGAGTTTTGATGTTTTTACAAATTCACTCAATGTGATTACATTGCAACAAGAACTGAAATATAAATTGCAGAACCCACCGCATGGCAAATTTGGTTAATGATTCAATCAGACAACTTGAAACACTTGATTATTACACTGGTGGTGCCAGTGGCGGGAACTGTGGTACAAGTGAATGAGATTATCTCAGCTGTTGGTGTCACAGTCTAGTCTGATTACTTACCATCTGCTACAGCAAAGCTAATTGAAGAGCTGGGGGGGGGCAGGCGTCGCTCGCTACAAGAGCAACAAACAACGCCTCTCTTGGGGTTAAGCAGCAGCAGTAATGCCGACAGATTAATGATTCTCTGAATTTCACGTTCAGAATCTAATAAGGATGAAAGCTTTGACACGTTTTAAAGGGGAATGGCCATGCTCAGCTATTTCGCAATATCACAGAGTATTGCTTCATGAGGTCAATGGTCCAACTTCTCTGCAGATCTTTTACGTAAACTGAGATAATGCTGCAGACTGCGGTTTCTCACAAAACGCATATGAAGCAGTACTTTGTTATATGGGAAGACATCAAGCATGATACTTCAGCTTTAACTAATGCCATCCATACATACATGGACCTAATTGTGCCTTTGGATTAAATATAATTCAATAATTCAATTCACTATTTTTTTTCAATGTTGTTATCTATGCATACGAAGCACACCCAACTCTTTGTAACTTGTCACACTTATCAGTTAATTTTCCCAAACAAATTCAATCAATCATACATGGACACAAACGACACATCTCATGGTTGGCTTTGCCCCGTAGGCCCCACACATTTTATTTACATGCAATCTCTCATCCGCCAGCTGATTACTCAGATTCTAAGGGGCTTATTGATCGTGTCCCTCCTGTCAGGTAAGTATTATATAAAAGGGATCATGCTATGAACGACGATAAGCAGAGGCTTACCATTTTCATCAAGTGGACAGCTGAGCCTGTTTTCTGTCAGAGGCTCGGCAAACACGGACACAACTCAGCCACATACTCGGTGTGCGCTTTCTTTGAGGTGCACTCCTTGCCACGTGCTGCGGGACGGTGGGACGACTGAGGAGCAGTGCCGGGTTTGGGTTGTGGTGACCGCGGCTTTACCTCTGTTTGCTGTTGAGAGTGAAACCATCAGATTAAACTGGCAGAACTTTGACCTTGAAAAAAAAACAAGCACAAAGTACAACACTAAAACCACACAAAACTACACAAGTACTACAAGATTGCTAAATTAAAAAAACTAGGAAATTCCATTTGGAAATGGAAATGACAAGAGGCAATTCAATCCTTATTGGAAGGATTTTACTTTTGCACAAATGCAGTCATAGGTTTGTTCCATAGTTTTCCTATTCAATCCTCCTGTGATTATGCAGATGTTTTCAGAAAGTGTTTGACTAGTCTATAGTCTAACAACTTTCCTGCCACTAATACACAAACAATCTCTACATGCAGTATTTTAATAACGGCACGGAAATTAGACACACAGACACCCACACAACAAACACACAACAAATCGGAAATGACAAATCATTGGGAATAAAGGCAGCCTATATCCCCCCCCCCCCCTCCCAAACAGCTGTTATCTGCAATATTTACTCAAGTAATTCCTCATCATGTGCATGTACATTCATCATCAGCTGGCGATTGGTTGGAAGCAGATTTGCCTACACACACACACACACACACACACACACACACACGCAGGCACGCAGACCCACATTTTTCGACTTGAAATTGTCCACACCACCCCCAGTAGGCCAGTCTCTGCAGCAGCACTATAGAGCACGTCTTGTCTGATCTGATCTCTATGGTTGCGATTGCTTTCAGATATACTACAACATGCAACGCCCCGCCCCCCCCAAAGAATAAAAACAAGAGTTTGGGAAAGGCCTTGCATTGGATTAACCCAAAGATTAAAGTAATCTTTCATTCAAATGCTCAAAAAGGGTCCAGTGAATAATTTGCCATTTGTAATAGATAATATTACAGTGTAAGATTTATCGGAGGGGAGGAGCAACATGGGTTTTGGCCAAAGGAGGAGAGAGAGAGAGAGAGAGAGAGAGAGAGAGAGAGAGAGAGAGAGAGAGAGAGAGAGAGAGAGAGAGAGGAGAGGAGAGAGAGAGAGAGGAGAGAGAGAGAGAGAGAGAGAGAGAGAGAGAGAGAGGAGAGAGAGAGAGAGAGAGAGAGAGAGGATGAGAGGGAGCGCAAGTTCAAATCGAGTACAAGATTCCAGCCGACTTGGGATTCCATCCTTCCGTTACTCTCCTAGCATGAACCTTGCTAGCATGAAACCAACGCTAGCATGAAACCTACGCCGACCAGCGTGGCATTTGCAGAGATCCTACCGACACGCAAAAACCTCAAACGCAACATCAACAACAAGATTATGAAGATTTGACACATCTGGGAGGAGGGACAGGACTTCCCAAAGCCAGGATTAGGGCTTTTTTTTCAGTCTCCTCTGCTAGCTGGCGCGCTGGTCGGCGAGCATGCGGCCGGAGCACGGGTGGCGGGCTCCCCTGGCGCTCACGCTCAACTTGGTGGCGTTCTCCTTCGCCGTGTCGGCCGTGACCACCAGCTACTGGTGCGAGGGCACCAGGAAGGTGGTGAAGCCCTTCTGCACGGGCCCGCCGCTGAAGGTCAAGCAGTGGTTCTGCATCCGCTTCAACAGCTCCAACGTCAACGACAGCCGGTTGGTGCAGTACATCTGGGAGACGGGCGAGGAGAAGTTCCTCATGAGGAGGTTCCACACCGGGATCTTCTTCTCCTGCGAGCAAGCTGCCGACATGAACGGTGAGAGGGTGTCCGCGAGCGGCCGATGACACGCAGACACCTGTCTTCTGATTTGGCCTCGCTTTCGCGCCTTCCGGCCTATCGACCGCTGAGGGCCCAAACTTGGGCAGGTTGTTTCGATGACATTGCAATTGATAGCATGTAGGTTTAACTGCAAAACACATTCAGCTCTTATTAATGAGTTGATTTATTAACGTAATATTGTGATGGACTTGATTGTCTGTGGTTGTACTGTGATTCATTCTAGTTGTCATGTTGTGTTGACCTGTGCTTGATGAGTGCACTGCAAGTGAATTCATTCACCTGTATCCACATTAACTAACCTATCATTCAGTGAGCACAATATTTTGTCATCATAGATGTAAATCCCTTGTAACGATCCCGCCACAACCCGAGTTTCTGTCCACGTTTGGTCAGTCCCTTGTTTGTTGTAGGTTTGTTGTAGGTTGTTGGTGAAACTTCCCTTCACCTACCATGACTCTGATCTCTGTATTTGGGTTCACATCCTGCGACATTTTTCAGAACGCACGAAAAATGTATGTGAGTTGTGACGTTTTTCATTTAAAGCTTACCAATGAAGGAACTTATCTAATCATTTTAACTTTAGAATTGTACTATCACAGGTTAGTATTTCTAGCAAATCTGATTGTGATATTGTATGTATTCGTTCCTTGGTGGTTCGTCCGTTGGTTATTGTAATAGTTAAGATTGTTGGATTTGCATCAGTAGCATTCAGGGACTAGATACACAATTAGTGTCTTTGGAATTTGCAGCACAAAACGTCTGCTCGATAGAAGTATTGTTTTAACGTGGGAAGAGAAACAGAAATAATAAAAAACGTGTCCCTGTCATGTGCATGCAGCACTGTCAATGGCTGATATAAAACTCAGTTAGAACAGGAATAATACATACGTCCTGTGTATTTGATATTAATAATAATCATCATCATCATCGTATAGACTGAGGTACTGGGTTTGATCCCAAATGTCCGCGGTCTAACCTGTAGTCATCCTACAGCAATACACCTAAGCTCTGCCTGCTCCTTAATGACATGCATCTGAATTCACTGTCTTCCCCTACCTTTTTATAAATGACCTGCTTATGTGTTCACTGGCCAACCCCCAACAGCCCCTTAATAACCTGTCTCTGTATTCACTGTCAATCCCTTCCTGCTCCTTAATGACCTGTTAGAGTTCCCAATTGACCTGTCTATGGTCACGTTGGTCAAGTGTCTGCTAAAGGAGGTAATGATTGTGTTTCTACTCTATTGTTCCTTTACAGGGTTCGACTGCAGGGACTCTCAGAAATTGCTCCTGAGCATGAAAGAGGTTTGTTTGTGTATGTGTGGTTAGATATGTTTCAACCTCACAACACCACTGAGCAAATGTAAACCAAACAATGAGATTGACCAACACAGTGTGATGATCTGACTTGCTTTCTCTCTCTCTCTCTCTCTTCTCTCTCTCTCTCTCTCTCTCTCTCTCTCTCTCTCTCTCTCTCTCTCTCTCTCTCTCTCTCTCCTCTCTCTCTCTCTCTCTCTCTCTCTCTCTCTCTCTCTCTCTCTCTCTCTCTCACTATACCCTAGACAGACGCCATTTGTAGACATAGCATTTTGCGCAGTTTTTTGTGTGTCGATCAAAGACATGACCACATCAAATGTTTCGGTGTAGATGCATGCACAAGGGTATTTTGTTTTTTATTGTTAGGCCTACATGTAAGTATCACAATTCTTTGCTTCCACAATACTTGTATCACTACAGTCTCACGGCAGTTTGTGAAATAGTCACGAAATGTAATCTATTGATTCGTGTACATTCTCTCTCTCTCTCTCATCTCTCTCTCTCTCTCCTCTCTCTCTCTCTCTCTCTCTCTCTCTCTCTCTCTCTCTCTCTCTCTCTCTCTCTCTCTCTCTCTCTCTCTCTCTCTCTCTCTCTCTCTCCTCTCTCTCTCTCTCTCTCTCTCCTCTCTCTCTCTCTCTCTCTCTCGCTCTCTCTTCCTCCCCCCCCCAGGTGTCCTCTGGCTGTGTATTGTGGCAGAGACTTTCTACCTGGCCTGCTGTTTGCGGGGCGGAGCCCTCATGATCCTGGAACAGTGCCCGTGCTTCAGCATCATGAATAAGCTCAAGCTCAACGCTTTGCCGCCATGTGCACCGCACTGTCTGGTAAGACATGTTCTTTCACGAGGCGGCCATCTTGGTTCTTAACGCCAGCTGGATGGGGGGAACTGAATGTGGTTTTTTCAATCACTTCAGTTTCAATCAGTTTTCCTGACACTCAATATATACTAAGAAAGAATCATACATTATAACACAGCTGTTTATTGTGTCGCCGACTTGCTATGCAGAGGGTAGTAGGATAAAATGAACAGATCTAAAAGCTTTCATCAGAAAAATGTTCAAACTGGCAGAGAATATGTGCCACTTTGTGCTGAGGTAAAGTTAAAGAGCTGAACCAGGTAGAAGAGAAAGCGCTAGGGCGGTAAGATGTAGAATGGGAGGGGTAGAGAGGAGAGCGGTAGGGCAGAAAGTGGTAGAGCAGGGGAGGGTGGGAGGGGTAGAGCAGAAAGAGGTAGAGCAGGGAGGGTGGGAGGGGTAGGAGCAGAAAGAGGTAGAGCAGGGAGGGTGGGAGGGGTAGAGCAGAAAGAGGTAGAGCAGGGAGAGGTAGAGTGGGAGGGGTCGAGCACAGAGGTAGAGCAGGAGAGGTAGAGTAGAGTGAGGGAGGGGTCGAGCACAGAGGTAGAGCAGGGAGAGGTAGAGTGGGAGGGGTCGAGCACAGAGGTAGAGCAGGGAGAGGTAGAGTGGGAGGGGTCGAGCACAGAGGTAGAGCAGAGAGAGGTAGAGTGGGAGGGGTCGAGCACAGAGGTAAAGCAGGGAGAGGTAGAGTGGGAGGGGTCGAGCACAGAGGTAGAGCAGGGAGAGGTAGAGTGGGAGGGGTCGAGCACAGAGGTAGAGCAGGGAGAGGTAGAGTGGGAGGGGTCGAGCACAGAGGTAGAGCAGGGAGAGGTAGAGTGGGAGGGGGAAGACTGCGGCAGCGCCGGCACTGGCCACTTGCTGCCTCTGAGGATTTTCTGGTCTGTGGATTAATGGGATTGGTGCCGGGGCAGCGAAGGGTTTTTTTTGGCCGTGACAAGTCCCCCACCGACTGCCCCCCTCCGTGTCGGCCGCTCATCTCCCCTCCCGTTGTTGTGCGCTAATCCGTAGCAAAGCTCCTCTCGTCTGGCGGCCCACGCAGCGCCACTGAGCTGAGGAAGGAGCCAGGGCTGCCAGAGAGAGAGAGGCCAGGCCGCCGCGCTCACCGTGCAGATCGACCTCCTCGGTGGTGCGGCCTCTGAAATGGGTCTGGGCAGTGTGACGCGGATGGCCCCACTGTCCGCGGCGGGCGTGTGACCACGTGGCATCGGAGCGTAGACATCGATTGCATGCAAAGGGCAGACGCTCCCCTTCCAGTGCATGTATACATGTGTACATGGGTATGGGTGAGGGCGTCTCGCTCAAGACTGCCTATGAGTGAGACTAGAAGACTACATTGAGGACTGAACCCAGAACCTTCAGGGTGGGAGTGGAACTCACAGCCGCTGATTCCCAACTTTAGGTTCACTTGGGGGTCACAAGAGATTGCTGACCTAAGCTTTGCATAATGTTCAATTTTTTTTAATCCATTTTACCGAACAATATATTTATAGAAGTTCTCATGGACATCCTTTTTATACTAACTGACTGCCTGATGATTCATAGCCAGAAGCTGACTAATCGCTTCAGTATTTAGTAGAGCAATATTTACTGGGACAATGATATTAACGGGAGATTTTGATTGGGTGAAAACAATGTGCGGAAGCAGGTGCACAAAAGTTCAAGTTGGGGTCATAAACATTTTCAGATCAAGAAATGGGATCTGAAAAAAAAGTTGGGTAGCACTGCTACACTACACCCTAAATCTGTAGAAAGACGCCATTTGTAGATATAGCATTTTACGCAGCTTTTTGGTGTCGATCAAAGACATGACCACATCAAATGTTCAGTGTAGATGCACGAGGGTATTTTTGTTTTTATTGATAGGCCTACATGTAAGTATCACAATTCTTTGCTTCCACAATACTTGTATCACTACAGTCTCACGGCAGTTCGTGAAATAGTCACGAAATGTAATCTATTGATTCGTGTACATGGACACGAAGTTCCCTTTTTTTCGTGACACTCAGCACGACTTTCAAACTAATGTATTTCAATTGGAAGTATCTTTCGTGCCGGCACCACGTTTTTACAGTAAATACTACAGTACCCATGAGCCTCATCGACCGTTACTATGGTGAAGACACCAGCTAAAGCTGCCCGAGGACCCGCCGCCAGTTCTCTTTAATGATATCCTAACCCTAGGATATCATTGTTAGGGGTTCGGGTTCGCGTTTAGGGGTTAGGGTTATAATGAAAGTCGTGCTGTGTCACGAAAATAAAGGGAAATTCGTGTCCATGTACACAACTCAATAGATTAAAACTTTGGGACTATTTCACAAACTGCCGTGAGACTGGGTTGTGTATCATAAGGTTGACTCAAACATCCTTTTTGTTTATTTAAGTAGAAAGCTCAATGTATTCTTAATGGAAGTGTTTTTACACTGTTTGTGTATTCGATTTATATTCGGTTCACACAAACTAGTTGTTTCGTCCGTTCATTTATAAAAGCAATGGCAGAACCCCAACTTATATGTTCGGCAACCACTTATTTCAAGCCACAAAAAGTGATTTTACAGAATAAAAATACATACCATATCGGCACTCAAACATCGTATGGCATTGTGGGGTCTCCGGCAGGGCTCTGTGGGATGGTGGCACATATGATGTTCACCACCGTCTTCCAGCTGGCTGTGGCTATGGGGCCTGAGGACTGGAGACCAAAGTCCTGGGACTACAGCTGGTCCTATGCGTAAGTACAGCAGCATGGCCCATTGGCAAACACACTCACACACACACACACACATTTTAACTTCTTTGTTCATGTCCGCAATTCATAATAAATGTACATAAGGACATAAATGTTACAGATACAAAACATTGCTAAGGCACACACACACACACACACACACACACACACACACACACACACACACACACACACACACACCTGTGAATCTATAGCCACTGCAAGTATTTGAACAAGGAACGAGAGTGAAGTCAGATACATTACAACAAGGAGAGAGACCAATCTCAAGCTGATAATAAGTATGCAGTACAGTCATTATGTAATTTACTGAATAAAATATATACAGGTCATTAAGGAACACCTGAAGCCCTGTGTCAAGTCGACAGAGCAAAGATTTCTCAAACCAGTATAATAATATCTGACCTGACTGGGATGGTGTGGGGTAGGCTGAGACTGAAATTGACGATAACAGTTAATGGGAGGAAACAATACAGTCCATTCCTTGTAAGAAATGATCTCATCTGGATTAAAATGTTGACAATCAGACATAAAACAGAGGATTTTCTTCCTTGACATTTTAGATGGCTTGCACTATTTACGAGGGCAATACGTCTGTCATCTGTCGTCATGTCACGGTGCTTCAAAGTTAAGTTCAGTGGAAATTACTGAGCGGCTCCAGAGAGGTGTTTTCAGAGAAGGCGGGTGATAGTGAGGAGATTGTTGTTGATGCCGAAGAACAAGAAGTGCCAGGAACTCTAGATAGTTTAAGCTGAAGTTGTTTATTGGTCTCGTACGAGGAGAAGCAGAGGATTTCATCAAGCAAGAGATTCGTGCGTGAATCGTCCTCAGTTCCTTCTCCCTGCTCCCAATACAAGTCTAAAACCGTAACAGCATGACAGGAGTGTCACATTCTGATTGGCTTATAATGTATAAACATTACATGTTACTAAGCAGATTTGACATGACGTAGGTGTATCCTTCAATCACTTTATGTTATGTCTCCAAGTTCCAGAGTCAGGCTTAAAGTCGCCAAGAGGAATACAATCTTCACTATGTCCTTCTTCAGAATCTCAGATCAACCTATTCCTACCATTGTTAGATAATATTTTTCCTAACAGCGGGGAGCATCGGTTAGGAGTGTCTTCATGTGCGTACCCCCGCATGTTGCCAAGTGTGGACCACCGACCCCCTGGCAAGGCGGGACAGCTCATCAAGACCAGTCACGTAGTATGTAGTGCCGAAGTCGCCCCGCATTAAAAGTCACCTATTGGGTAGGAGACTTAAGGTGAATAGGCCTTGTACATCAGACTGCATCGAGCGATTCATATCAACACTCAAGAGAGTTGGAGTACTGTAAAATCCTAAATCAGCGTAATTGTACCTTAAAGGAAAACTTTGGAATTTCACAACCTTGACCCGATTTTCCGGTCATTTTGATTCGTCCAGTATTGAAAGAGAACGCTGCAGCCGTAAGCCACGACAACAGGCTGCAATGTAAACCTTTGGGGCAATAGCGCCCCGTCAATGTATGTCCTCTAAAAGTGCTTGTTTTTGCCACTGACAGGCTCAGATTACATTCTGTCATTATGGAAAGGATCCTGAGAGGAATAAAACATGTTTCTTTCACTTTTGCTTGGTCTGTTTTTTATTGTGTACAACCGAAGTCTCGCTGCCGTGGCATCTTGAGAAAGAGCTGGACTGAGCAGAGTTTGTCATGTTGGACGACGCACATCAGTGCTTAGAGTCATGATTCAGGGTGAACAAGAGATGAGATTGTAATGATAAAAGGGAAATATCCTGCAACAACGACATTTCACAGTGACCTTTAGCGAGACTTGGTTGGTCACAATAACAAACAGACTGGATGGCCAACGATGGTGCCGGTCATTCTGATGCGATGGCGCGACATGTAAGCCCTATACTGCCACCAGTAGTAGACCTTGAGGTGGTCCCTATGGCGCTGTATCGCAGCAGCCCACGGGCTCCTAGTGCTGCAGTTAGTGATGGGGATCAATGCAGGAATGCCATTGTTTGCCATGTCAATAAAGTCTAATCCTATCGTTCTCTCAGCCTTGCATGGAGCTCCTTTGGCACGTGCATGGGCTCTGCGGTGACGGCACTGAACCACTACACGAAGACCATCGTGGAGTTCAAGTACAAGAGGAGGAATATCGAGAAGAGCCTACACATCAAGCAGAAGCTTCTGGAGCTGGACCTCCCAGACAACATGTGGGATGTGTATCTGACACCCGGGCCCGCCCACTCCAGAGCGGAGCCCGCGCCGCCCATCAACGGACACAAACCCGCCAGCGTTGAGGGCATGGCGGTGGACGGAGCCACCGTTGCCGAGCAACAAGGAGAGGCTTACTGTTAAAAACACAGTAACGAGGGACCAACCCACACTGATGAATGTGAAGTTAAGGGCCAACAAACTGGAACCTGCAGATAGGATTCTGGTCTCCAATGCAGGGGGAATATGTAGGGGAAGCATGATTGATCTTTAGTGGAGAAGAGTGCAGGAACAAGATTTAGGCCGAATGTATTAAATGACATACAATGAACTTTAAAAGACTCATATGTGGTCGTTCTAATCAATGACAAACAAAACACGTATCTGGCCATTTGTTGTTCAAAAATCCAAGTCTATGTGAGCTTGATTTAGGTCAAATTTTGTTAAGCACATGCAAATATCTGACCATATATAAAGATAATACCAACTCTGATGTGTTTTTTCATTTTCCTGAAAAGTAAACCTTGATATACAAGGTTTCAATCGACAGCAATAACACACAATATCTGCACGTAACTTTAAACACAAAGATTTTGTAGCCAGTAACGTGGGATTGGTTAAGTTAAAAGAGTGACATCTCGTGGACAACAATGTAGGTGCGAAATGCAGTTAAACGGCGAAACAGAGCAGTCAGGCAGGAATTACATTTAAATGGATTAAAACTTTTTAATGGCAAATTGAAATAATTAATTCATTAAATATTTATATCATATCAAAAGGCAATTAAACATGTGGTTTAATCTACAAGTGCTGCCATTTCACGTTTTAATTAAATATACAGTTACAAAAATATAGTTATAACTGGCAGGTTGGCACTAAGTGTATGACGCAAATCAATGCAATGTCTATTGAGGTTTTGCCGAACGTTTTCGGAAGATGTATAGCTATACTAATTTAATTAAAGCAACGTGCACATGCACCAAAAAAACTTATATTTAAAATGTAAAACAAATGCATCACACGGGGAATATGCCAGCGCTACAGGTTCCAATTACATGTTGACAGCTGATTGAGGACCGCATTATGCTTGTCTCAAGGTGCCTTCCTCTTATATTCTTAAAATCACGCAATGCGCCCCATAAAATTAGGACTACATTAATGCAAAAAAATAAAAATAAATAACTGCATGTTATTCTGTCATAGTATCCCAAGTATACCTGCTATTATTTAAACCTGAGGTAAGAAAATTAGTAGAAATAACGGTTCCCCTTTAGGCAATGGATGGCAATAACAGCGTTGTTCTTATAATACAGCCATGCAATTACAGTTAATCAACAATGTGCTCTTCGTAACCATTTGTTGGGTTGTCCTCAATGTATTTCTTGATGTACCAGCAAGAAATATGCGCCTTCAGATTTTCTTCAGCCAAAAAGTCCATGGCAGCCTGCCGAAATGACATGCATACAAATGAAAACTGCTTTTTATTTTACATTGTATCTTAATTGTGTGTGGTTCAAACAGTGGTTCTTACTACCTTCGACAGAAGAGCTGCAACACCTTTTCCCCTGAAAGACTCCGGGACGTTGGTTGAAATTAGATCTACTTGCCTCGCATTCGTGAATTTGTATCGTAGGACTGCACACTCGTGTTCTTGACCATGGCACACAAAGGTCAAAGAGTTAGAAAAGTCAAATGAATACATTGTAACGTGGGGGCATCGCAGTGTGTCGTTGTGTCCTACTACGATAAAGCATACAGGCCATGAAATAGCACCGGTCTCGCGTAAAACCTACGCGAGCCTCAACAGGGATTAGCGGACAAAGATGTGCTTCTTACCCGCCTCGCTTCCTAGGCTGACGGTGAAGCGCAGTTTTTCCCGATCATGGTCCACTCTCAAACCGCTACAGAAGCTAAAGTGTTCGGATTTGAACAGAACCGAGCAGCTTTTTAATACATTGAACCGCGACAATAGTTTAAACGTCATTTCGAAACGATTCTAGCGTGCTTTCAGGACGCAGCGAACCGCATGGTTACCCAGTGAATCATTGACGTGGTTGTTGTACAATGTGTGCGGCGCTGTTGCATTAAGCTCGCTGTTTATTATGGCCGTGGACTTAAAGGACGTTATGCAATTTCCTTTTGTAGATCGCGCTTGAGTATGCCTTCAACTGTCCTTGAAATGCAATTATTTTATCATATGTCGAAGCAATGTGAACATGTTTCGAGTGAACGGAACAATCCGTTGTCTCGGTCAGGGTTTCCCAGGACCTTTTTCTTCCTACACAAAAATCTTTTGCAACCAACAAAAAACAATAACCTTTCCAATCATCAAATCTCTCCAATAGTATCCGGCTGCGTCCTGCAAGACGGAGGCGTAACTTGTAGTAGGAGGCGTGTCTTGCACTTTCCGAAATTTCCAATAAATATGAAATGTCTTCGATAAAATTATTTGATTTATTCATCTGCTGTCTTTTTGTCAAAGGTATGAAGGGATAAAGTAGGCTAAAATTATGCAGGTTCCTCACGTTAAACTGCTATATGCATTAAATGTCATTGTAAAATTGTAATAGGCTTATTTTCTTAATGCATATGACTCAGGGATGTCAGTTTTCACGTAAGCCAGTAAGGCTATGATGAAGCTAATCAAGAGCATATTTTTAAATGAGCGGGTCGGGTGCATTATTTTTATATAAGGCCTAATATTTGTGGTCCAAGTTGCGGTCATTTATGTACCCGCGCACCACTGCTACATACAGTCAGCATAGGCTACTTGAGGTTAAATTGGAACAGAAATACAGATGCCTAGGTAAAGTTAACAGGCTAGCCTAGGGAAATAATCTTACTTATATGCGGCGTGGACCGCGATTTAGTAAAGTACAAGACACAGATGCCTATGTAAAATTAATAGGTTAACCATAGTGACACGCCTCCTACTTCCGCGATTGAGAAAAGTACAAGACACGCCTCCTCATACTACAAGTTACGCCTCCGTCTTGCAGGACGCAGCCTGACTCAATCTTCCCTCTTGTAGCTGCGCTTGGCCTGGTGGAGGGATAAACCACATCGAAGATGCTAACCACGCCCCCTCTCAAGGCAGTTTAAAACACTAAAATGTTTTCTTAAACACTACACACCAAAACACTGAAATCCAATTTTATTTGTATTATTCATGTCATTCTTTACCATATTCTTTCTTCTTACCATCAACACCTATTTTATCAGCTTGTGAGCTCCGATAATCCTTAGACTCGGCTGGTGAGTTAAAAGCTGTGTGGCGGGTGCTGGTTAACAGACCCTCTGATCCAACCAACTCACAGGTCATTCATATAAAACATAATTCAGAAGTAGGGCTTGGTCATTGAGGATGCCCCTGTGAGTTAAATTCATCACTGGGTGCGGAGCTGTCTGCCGGCTGTTGAAGTTGCCTGCGAGCGCTCAGGGGCTGGGAGGGATGTTGACACATTCCTTCCTCGCCCTTCGTTCCTGGATCGGCAGCCGAGGGCACCTCGGTTTTGGCGTTCCATGGAATTCTATCTGCGCTCCAGTGCGCCAATTAATAGGCCTGAAAAGAACAACAACAAGCAATGTGTTCATCACAATGAAGTACCATGCAGCCCAATGAATAGTTATGATATAAATATTTGTTGTTAGTGTTATGGAGCTTTACGAGAAGTCGTTGAGATTGGGAATACAGGTTCTCTCTCGCTCGCTCATCATCTTTTCTCCAACAATCCGACACAGGCCCCAATCTGGCCAATCAGACCAACCTTCACCAGACACTAAACACACACACACACACACACACACACACACACACACACAGGTTGTCAATGACATGCGGTTGTGATTCAAAACATGGTTGGAAGTAAATGCAGACATTCCATTTTTCAAATCCAATCCAAACATTATTCTCAGCGTAAATTGTGTATGTACAATGTAGTGTGTGCACTGTAATGTTGCGTGTGTGTCTGTATGCTTCTTGCAAGGTTGCACGTGTGTGTGTATGTATGCAGTGTGTGTCTAGTGTAACGTGCTTACAATGCATTGGCGTACAAGTATGTGTGTGTGTGTGTGTGTGTGTGTGTGGGTTGGTGACTTACATTCACATCCGCTGATATTATAGCAGCCACGGCGCTCTGTGAGTGGCCCTGTGGGGCAAAAGCTGCCTCCAAAGTCCCTGTGCAAACAGTTGCGGTTGCGCATCTGCACGCCCTCGCTCTTTGAGCAGTGGGCCGTCCTCAAGCAGTTGGACCACGCTGTCCAGTCCGACCACGCACCGTCGACTGGAATATGGTGGTGTGTGTGTGTGTGTGTGTGTGTGTGTGGGGGGAGGGGAGGAACAGAGCCACTGTCATTCAACTGAAGAGTGTGTGTGTGTGTGTGTGTGTGTGTGTGTAGAATAGAATAGAATAGAATAGAAAATACTTTATTAATCCCAAGATGGGAAATTACAATGTGTGTGTGTGTGTGTGTGTGTGTGCCATTACTGGGGCAGTGGAGTTTCGTGTTGCAGACGACGGTCTGGATGGGACTCCCCAGACATTGTTTTCCATTGTATTTGGGGGCGGGGCTATCACAGTCCCTGACGGAGCGATGGACTCCCACGCCACAGGTCACTGAGCAGGCGCCATAGCCACTCCAGGGGCCCCACACTCCGTCCACTGCAAACACATCCACAACATGCCTCAGTGGTGGTGTTGCCAGGCCAGTCTGCACAGGCAAAGAATTGCTGTTGCCACACTGAAGGAAAGGAGATGCAAACTGTACATGGATGTACAGTTTATGTACAGGACAGACATACGTTGTTATTAAGACAGACAAACAGGCAGAGAGATGCAGATGGACAGACCGAAAGAGAGACAGACAGACAGACAGAGGCTTGATAACAGACAGTCAGACTCACAGACAGACAGAGGCTTGATGACAGACAGTCAGACTCACAGACAGACAAAGGGTCAGATAGACAGACAGAGCGAACTACACAGATCAACAGGGGCAGAGAGGCCAAGATAGATAGACATTTAGACAGGCTGAGATAGATAGACAAATGCAAGCAGGCAGGCAGGCAGACAGGCAAACAGATGGAGAGACAGACAGACAGGTGTACCTGGACAGTTGGGTAACTCATCACACTTCTTGCTCTCGTTGGGCTGTCCCGCACAGTCATCTCCCTTGGGACTATTGGAAGGGGCGGGGTTAGAGCAGGAGCGATGACGGGCTCTAGTGGAGTCACGGTGTGAGTGACAGGGAGCCGAGCAGTCTCCCCATGAGGACCAACCTGACCAGCTGCCGTGCACTGTGAGAGATCACACACACACACACACACACACACACGTTTATATTGTTTGGTTCGTATTTCAAGCATCTGACAACATGTAACATTGCATTAGCTTTTGTGCATTTATGTTTGTCCTGTAGTGTTGCTGATGATGAATGATGGGATGTAATAATGTTGAAATGTGAGCCCTAACCCTTTTGAACCTATGCGTTTCTTGTGACCCAAACATTTTTTTGGGGCCCATCCAAACCTTGTTAAAAAAACGACAGCACAAAGGACGCGATCACCTATCCGTGCCAGATTAACAAGAGACGTGAGCTGAACTTCCAAAGCCGATGGCGAAAGCTGCTGTTCTGTGAACGGACGCCTGAAGAGCCGCTGTCCAAATCCAGCCTCCGGATATCTGTCACGATGGCGTCGATGTGAACTATAACTGTGTCCTCTCTGTATTCATTATATACAAGATTATTATGAAGTAGGCTATGCCAAATTGATGTGACTTCGATGAATATGTCCCTCAAATTGTACAATACAGGCCTATAAGTCTAACACCAAATACAATAACCGTGCATTCTTGTGTCTGAGATGAGTATGGCGATGGATGATTTGCAACAGTTTGATTTGTTATTATTCTATTACAGTGGATGAGGTGTCATCACCCTAACCTTACCTAACTCTACCCAAGGTACAATTTTGAAGGCTGAAGCCTGTGAATAAATAAGTTTAACCAATCACAATCGGGTATTTTTGTCATAATCACCCCAGTCACTGTACATGTTGGAAAAAATGGTGGAGGTAGGTCTAGTTAACAGCCTAGTTACATTTCTAAACTCACCATCCTCTAAATGCATCCATAGTTGTAGACTACATTCATAGACCTGTACTTATATGAGGCTACAAGACAATGTTGACTTGCACTGTGATAGGTTATTTTTCTTAACATGGTGGCATGCAGTTGTATCTCATAAATTTCATTTTGGACACCATCTTTCCACAAAAGAGTGATAGCCTTTTTTGTAGTTATCTAACAAGGAAACAACTTCAAAAACCCATGTCTAATGCCATAGGAGCATCTTCATAGATCCTGCCATGTGAAGATGTGGCCTTAGATTAAAACCCCTTCATGTCCTGTAAGGATTTGAACAACAAATCCTTGAACAAAACAAACAAAATAAAACAACAACATACTTTACACAAGTAAGATATATTTTTCCAAGGATTTCAATCACAGCAGACATGGGTCTTTAAATGTAGACACAATGAGATAAACTGTGTGTGTGTGTGTGTGTGTGTGTGTGTGTGTGTTACCTGGACAAACATTTATGCAGACTTCTGTCCTTGTGCTGGTGCCAATACAGAACTGTCCGCCATATTGTGGGGGAGGGTTGTCACATAGCCTGAGTGATAGCGCAAGCCCCATTCCACAGGGAGTAGAGCAGGCTCCCAAGGGCCCCCATGGCCCCCAATGTCCATTCACTAGAGGGACACAGTGCCAACCATGTTACAACATCATTCACTTTCTCCATGTGTCAACCATCTATACATCCACCCATGAATTAGCCACCTATCGATCCATTGATGAAGCTATCTATCCATCTATTCAGCCCTCAAGTAGCTGGTTCCCCCCACATCCATGTCAGATAAATGGACTCAAGGCTACATCAGCATAAGACAATACTGACATTTGAACTGTCGCCAGAGAGAGGCGCTTTGCGGGAAGCGAAGGAGTCATGATGGCACCAATGTGACATACAACTCTGTTCGCGCTGTATATATTAATCCAATATATTGAGCGGGCCCTTACCAAATATATCAACTGTACCTCAAATGAATATGTGTTTCTTTGCCTCTGTGTGCATTGCCATGAACACAAGAGTATGCCTGGAGTTCTCAACAGCGTATTTGGTAGTTTTGTCTTTGTTCATAAAACTATATAACTAAAGAGGTATGACAAGAAGAGCACCACAGTGCTTTACGTAGATAACATCCATTTGTTAAAACAAAACATCGGGTTGAAAAAGGACAGCTTTCTTTCAGAATAGACTAGAAGACTAATAGTCTTGTTCTTAAGATGATATTCCACGCAATAAGATTGCGGATATTGATGTTCAACGCGGTTATGTGTGAATATCGAGGACACATCTTGGTGTATGGGCAGAGTGAAGCTCTCAACTGCTTGACCAATCATTATCTATTCGTTCATACATTATAATACCGGTGTCTCTATGTGTCTCTAAAATGTTACAGTATAGTCTATCAAACTAACTAATTGTGTGTGTTGGACGAACATCGTTATACGTGCAGTGTAGTAATATCACATACACTGTGATGTGATTATTCTTTCTTTCATATAATCATATCATCAAAAAAGCTTAAGGCCATCATTGTCATTTTAATAATATCATAAAGTATCTCCGACTAAACAATGTAGGCCTTTCCTTGTGTAACCCCTCAAAAGAAAATCACTACAGCCGTTCATGGGGCATAATATCTAATAAACCTGGTAGTCCTAACATCAACATCATCAGACTTATAGTTTTGTATCAATATAACTGATGAAAATGTTAGTCACACTTTTGCATGTTTTCGCCCTTGCAAGGGTGGGTGCGCACACAATTAGCTATCTATCCAACAAATATTCATCCATCAAGCAATTAGCTCTCTATCAATCCATCCAACTATTTATCAAATCTCCAGCCATCAACTATCCATCACACACCCAGCCATCCATCGATCCATCCATCCATCCTTTTCATCAACCTGGGCAGTTTGGAAGTGAGCTGCATTTCTGGAATTCTTGTCCTTGTCCAAAGCAGATGTTGCCTGCAGGCTTGGTGTCACTGGAAGGGGTTGGGCTGGAGCAGGTGCGAGTGCGTCCTTTGATGGGATAGTTCCCTAACCCATCCTCACGGAAGGGTCCCACGATGCATTCTTTAGAACACATGCTCCAGGGAGACCATTTAGTCCATCCCCCGTGAACTACCGAGCAAGACAGATAATGGAGTTTTAACTTTAATGCAACATTTTACAATTATATTATTTTTGCTAATAAGATGTTTTTGCAAGATATGATTATTATCCTATTCCATGAAAAAATGAATTGACATTTAACAATAAGATACATGCATTAACCATGAATTAACATTAGTAAAGGCAGTAATAAGCATTATTATATATAATAAGCAGAGAGAGATATTGGGTTGGGATAGGGTTAGGATTAACCCTAACACTATTAAATAATGTATACATTAGCACCTTAATCACCTTGAAAAACATTAGTAAATGATTTCTAGACCACAAGTTAACTGTAAGTTGATGCTGCAGGGATAGAAAATCCCTATCCGGGACCTTTTGGTTTGCTCTTTGATGTGGTGATGTATGTGGGGGTTTGCCCCCTGTGAGACAGACGGCAGAGGAACTTCAGGATATGTTAACATGATGCAATTAACTGTGTCTCCTTCTCATTGTTCTTCTGGCCCACTCCCAACCGTCTGAGGGCCAGAGAATCTACACTTTCACACTGAAGACACAGACATGGGGGTGAGGGGGGGAGGGTTAGTATTTGTAAATGAATGGTCCTTTACTCTGTAATTCTCTGACCCACTCCTAACCTTCTGGGGGGCAGATAATCACACCTTTCACACTGAAGACGCAGACGTGGGGGTGAAATGGGGAAATGTTTATGTTTAATTGTTTTATTATAATTCTAGTCGTCACCAGAATCCTCACGCCAGACCTTCCATCAACTCCTTTCTGTCCTTGGTTGGGAAATTGATGATTCCTACAATGCTTATTACTGCATTTACTAATTTAATTTAAATGGTTCATTAATTAACTAACCCTTGTTGTAATGTGTTAATGAATTAACACCATCAACGAGAAAAATACATTTCTGTGGAAATTCAGTTTGAAGGTTGACTTTTGAAAAGGCTAATCTGGATTTTTGGCTTTAAATGATTTGTGTAACTTATTATAGAGCAAGTGAACTCAAAACACAGTAATATGTCTTATATGATCATCAGCATAGTATTCTATGCCCTTTTGTTCCCTAACTAAAATAAGACTGTAATTTAGAGAAGTGAAGTGTAAAAAAAGTTTCTGTCAGCCTCTACAAAACAGTTTGTGAACGCTCTGCCCCGCGCTGCAGGTTCTGTTGATGACGTCACGGGGCCTTTTACTGTCGTCTGTAACGTCACCACAATGGGACACCGGTGGCGAGGTGTGTGGAGCTCTGTCTGGGCCCTGGTCGATGTGGATTGCGGTGTCCAGGAGAGAGTAAACCTTCTCGGGCAGTAAGTACAACGCCACGGAGTGTGGCGCATTTCATGATCACCATTGCTCATTACAGCGCGCATACACAATGACGGTACAAAGTAAAAAGTAAAGGTTACCATTTTGTTATCGTTGGAGCGCATGAGCTTGAGAATGGCAGATGTTCATGAACTGTTCCACACACACCGTGGCGTTACACTGAAAAGCTTAACCCTCACTTGGACGTGAACAACAAACCACTGCTAAAACGGAGCTCCACACATCCACACACACCTCGCCATATGTGTCCCTCGGCCGTGACCTAGAAGACCATACTAAAAACACTGTTACCTGCTTTCCAAGCAGAGTACAACTTCCACATAGTGTTTTGGGGAGACTGTGAAAAACATAGGATTTTATTCTCTAAACTATGGCCTTATTTCAGTGATTCCCTTCTGCCATGGCCCCTTCATCGGTGCTTGTTCTCCTCGACCTGTCTGTGGTGTTCGACACCGTGAACCACCAGCCCCCCCTCATGACTCTCGCTGATCTCGGCATTTCTGACACTGCGCTAGCCTGGTTCACATCTTACCTTATCAATCGAACCATATCAACCTTATATATATTTAAAAAAAACAACCCTACCCTCATGCTCTTGTATGTTGTATGTCTTGGCATTTTATAACTGCTCTTTGTAACTTGGCACTTGGCAAGAAATGTTGTATAATAGCAATGGTTAACCTAGCGATGGGAATGCTTCAAAACTTATTCTGGTGGCTTGCTTACTGTATTAACAGCAATTAATTTTCACCGTCTTCTGACAAACTTATGTTAAGTCACTTTGGATAGAACCGTCTGCTAAATGCCCTAAATGTAAATCTAAATGTAAATGTAGGCCTACTATATTGAAGACATATGACTTTATGTTTAAAGCAACAACAAAAAAAAAAAGGTTTTGACTGGTTTTCACTGTCTCTTAAAGGGTTGCACAGAATTCTGAATTACACAGAATGTTTGACTGGAGTGAGCCTACTAATAATAACATACAAACCATTTTAATTATGTCAAATAGTTTACAAAGGCAGGCTAAACAACTGGCTAAACAAAAGTGACACAGGTGAACCAATAGTATGACAAGTGTTATTATAAGTATTATTAGTACAAGTAGTATAAGTATAAGAATTATGATAATAGAAGAATGATGAAGTAGTAGAAGTAGTTTGACTCCTACTATAAGTAGGCCCACTAGTCTGATAAGTACTAGCATGATACATACAACGTTGTAGTAGTATAGGAATGATAAGTAGTTGTATTAGTATCATCAGCAGAAGTAGAATGCATACAATACAAAACAGTATCAGTACAGTAACAAAAGTATATGTTTGTTAAATATTAGTATTATAAAGATAATGACAAAGGTCAGAAGACATTCATGGTTTCAACTGCGAAACTCGTTGACATCTCGTTTGTCAGGTTTAGGTCCCAGAATGAGGCTTATAGACTCTGTGGACTCTCAGCTTACAAAAAAACTATTGTGAAAAAACACATATCATTTTCAATGTATGTGAAGAACAGATGTTTGCAACGCCCCCAAAAAAACAATCCCAACTGTTTTTTTTTTTTTTTTTTAAATGAATGCATATCTTTCATGTTGTCACAATATTCAAAGTTGGAATCTGAAAGACGGCGCCCCTCCCAGACAGTAGGAGGGAACCTTCTGTCCTCTCTCACTGGTTGTGCAACTGTGATGCAAACTAGCATCACAAGGCAAGGCAAGACTTTTAAGGCTATCAATAAAGCATTGACTAGATATGGCAAGTTGATTTAAAGCTACAAGCTAGTTGAAATGTACCACATTAAGACTTTAAATTTGAGTAAAATCCTAGCCTTTTTTCCTTCCTCATTTGTAGCAGGAAGATTACACAGTGCTTTTAAACAAAAAAATGAACATAAGACAAATGTAATTAGACAGGGCATACAAACATATGCAACTAGTACCATCGCCAAGTGATACTACTCAGCTACTCACCAGGACATGGTTGGGTCTCAATGCATGGTGCCGTTTGGACGTCGGGTCCCAGACAAGTGACTCTACATTCTGGCGTGGAGTGAGAACACACTCTCCTACTAGTCTTATTGCCTGGGATGCTTCCACACGATACAGAGCACGAGCTCCAAGCACCCCATTCCGTCCACTCTGCCGCTGTGTAACACGCACACACACACACACACACACACGGTTCACAAAAAAAAACAATGCATACAAAATACAAAGGACTAAATATTTTTTTGTCCAAGATGCAGATGGGACAGTTGATTATGCATAGACCAATGTGACTTGATTTCAGAAATGAAAAATGGGGACATTTGAAGTTTGGTGCACCATATATCAGAAAAAAAAAAAAAATAATATATATATATATATATATATATATAATTAATATAATAATAATAATAATAATAATAATAATAATAATAATTATTATTATTATTATTATTATTATTATTATTATTATTATTATTATTATAAAAATAACTTTCTCAATGTATTAGCAGCAATTAAATGTTTCCCCTTATTATGACAAATGTACTCTTTGTAAGTCGCTCTAGATAAAAACATCTGCTAAATGCCCTAAATGTAAACGTAAATGGAATGTTGTTATTTCTGAAATAAAATAGCGGACATATTGAAATCTTTCCTATCATCATGGTAAATGTGGTTAAATATGGGGCAGTAAAGGTTTGCTTGTGTTCAATGTGTTTTAAGCTTTTGTAAACCAGCCCAAAACAATCCAAAGTAGCCACCCTAATAGAGAATTGTATTGTAATGATAGGCTATTTTTTTATGATCGGTTGTGCCTGCAAGTATAAAGTCCAGATGGAGCAAGGTCCCTGCACAGCATGATCGGCCCCACACATAAACAAACTAAGTGCTTAATCCCCCAAGAGTACTTGAAATGTCCCACAAGAGTGCTTTTGGGACATTTTTTGTGATATATTACGTCAATGGTATTCATATAAGAGGTATTATTTATCCAAAATATTTAAGTTCTGCACTTTTGCAAGATGCATTTTTTATAAGCAAAATCAATTAAAGTAGTTAACTTGTTTACAGTAAATTGATTCTTTGCTGGTTTAATGTGTCACTTTTTAGTACACTAAATTCAGTATACAATGTGTCAATAGTGTAAAATAACACCAAATCACTCATGAATATATATACCTTAATACCTTTTAAGATTTAGGTAAACTTTAAAAACATGCCAGGCTGACATTGGTATGACGTAAGTAACACAAATAATACCATTTATAATGGCTGTGTCATATTTAAAGTAAGTGTGCAAATGATCAAGCATTGACAATAGTCAATAGTATCGGTGGTGCCGAGGTGATACGAGGCTCCCAAATCACATTCCGCTCAGGCTTAATAATTAGTATTATATATAATATTATAGTAAGTATTGAGCCGGCACTGCATCACAGACCATCAGATAGAAACAAGACTAACTTACAATTAAATTACCAACTGTTCATAAATGAGTGAAAGTAAAGAGTGGGCCAATGTGCAACATTGCCACCAAGCGTTTACAAATGAATGCTTCAGTCCACAATATTGGGGGGAGTGGTCTACCCTGCCCTCCTCACCAGGCTTGTAGCTGGCGAAGGTTGAGGACACTGAACCAGGCGCCAGACGAGCCAAACGCAATGTTATATTTTGAGACGAGCACAGTCATTCTCTTTCGACAATGTCAAAGCGAGCATGATTCCTACACTGCAAGTTGATCAGCTAACGCATCAATTACACGCCAATTCGGAATCAGAGTTTAAAATCAGGAATCGTCCACCCCTACCTGGGCAGCAGGCTGTCGAGATACATGGCTTTAGCTGGCGGTAATCCTGGTCGCCGGGACACTCTGATAGACCGTGACATGTCCTGGTTCTCTCCAACACCCCCGGACCGCACAGGTTCGAACACTCAGACCATAGTGACCAGGCTGTCCACACTGAGTGGCTACACACACACACACACACACACACACACACACACACACACACACACACGTTTGAGAGAGAGTGTGTGTGTGCGTGTGTGTGTGTGTGTGTGTGTGTGTACCAGGACACAAATGCATATGTTTCCAAACCTATCCCATAATGTCTCATTGTGTTGTTAAACATCAAAGTGAAAACTACAGAAAGGCAATGAGAATAGTTACTTTTATACTACTTTAAATGTCAATGTTGTTCTCTATACATAACTTACATTTGACAATAATAGCCATCAACATTGATCAAAAACAATGCTTTAAATACATACATATGTAGGCCTATATATTTACGGTGATAACAAACTGACTTGACATCTTTTCAATGTAAGCAAAAGTAATGGATTCAAACTTTTACTTTTAAATAGACACTTAATAAAACATACATTTACATGTTTTGTAATATCCACGCGGTAAACAATTCATGTTATCTTTGTAACTATTTCTAAGAAACTTGGGGTAACTTGCACTTGCACTGTGAGTAATTGAGTAATTGTGAGTGCTTGGATATGTGTGTGTGTGTGTGTGTGTGTGTGTGTGTGTGTGTGTGTGTGTGTGTGTGTGTGTGTGTGTGTGTGTGTCAACACGTGTCCAAAGGTGGATATGAGTATGTGGATATGGATGTGTGTATGGTGCGTGCATGTGGCCATTTAGTGTGTGTGTGTGTGTGTGTGTGCGCGCGCACACTGACCCACAGAACTGACAGTCCCCAGCAGCATTTATGAAGCCATGGTGAGGATTCTGACAACAGTCGTCTTCATCCACCACGCCCAACAATTCCTTACACTGGCCGGACACCAGGTCGAAGTTAGCAAAACAACTGCTCTCCAGACCCTCTAAAACACACACACACACACACACACATTTCGAAACACAGATACAAAAAAAGCATGCATGTGGGCAATCACGCCAAGAGTGACATTACCGTTATGACTTTTCAGGAAAAACAGAACTGACATTTGTACATCTGACTCCGCTTTCATATAGTTAGAACATATTGTTAAAATACTTTGTGAGTCGTAGGTCGGACACACGACAGACGAAACACAACAAACAACATATACATTTTTATGAAACCTAGTCGAGACTATCCAGAGTCAGATGCTCTCGGTCAGTGGTTCCCCGTGTATCGTTTTAACACAATCACTTAACACACTGTGACATCAATCATCATCTGCCCATTATGTCAACAACCCAGTTGACATACAAGCATTTGTTGTCTATTTGTATAAACATGGGGACTAAATGCAAACATTAAAACCTTTACGTTTGTAACAATGTTAATTGAAAATGCCATCAAAATATCTATAGCTAAAGTCTAAAATGTACTTTGGGATGAATAAAGTATCTATCTATTACTCTATCTATTTACTGTATCTATCTATCTATCTACCTTTTATGTCAGCAAACTCATGGAAGCAATTTTCCCAAATTTGGGAACCAGTGGTCCAAATTAGTGGTCCCCAACCTTTGACTTTATACCACAAAGTTGTCAATTGTAAAGACGTTTCACGGACACCCTCATATGCAAACTGTAAAAATATATGCCGTGATTGACCAAAGGGCCAGCTCTCCCTTCATCCAAAACAAGAAGGCAAACATTTTAGACACTGGTAAACAGTGGAAAGAAAATGTCAGCAAACACAAAACATCAATGGAAAACAGCTTTGAAATAATAACAAGCAATAACAATCCAAGATTTTCTTTCAAGAATAACATTCCCTGAGCACCCTTGCATTCCACCAGTGGTATGCGCTACACAGGTTGAAAAACACGAGGGCAGAAGGTGTATCAAACTGAGACGGTACCATTACTGGCTTCCACCAAGATAAGACCAACCACAGCGTTACCCACATGAACACATTTTGACCTGATCGTCACGACTCACCTGTCTGCGTGAGCACAACGCCAAGCAACAGCAGCAGAGCCTGTAGACTCTTCATGTCCACTGATGTCTGGCCACACTCTCACGAATCAGAAGCTCAACCTTCTCCAACTGCTGGAGAGTTCTCTTTCAAACTAATTCTGTAGTAACTCACGTATTTCCAATGAAGGATTATTGTCCAAATGACAGCTGAGAAATGACTACAAAAATCGACCATTGGATAGCAACACAGCGCCAGAGAGGGACATCCAGAGGCAGATAGTGAGTGAGAGATGGCCAGGCAGAGGGAGGCGGATGACCCCTTGGATGAGGGGACGGCCTTGGCACAAGCCTTGTGTGTTGTAAATATTGACAGAAGTGCCTTTCCCGCACAAGGCAGGCATATTTTGGGATGAACATTTCCAAGCAAAACCGCCCCCAACCCCCTGCGTGCCATCTCTGCCGCTGGCCAGCCTCCACCCACAGTCGGTCGGGTGGAGACACAAACTACGCCCACACCTGAGGAGCTCTGAGCTCAGCCTTGGTGGTGCGAGCGTTGCCGACGTTGTTCCTGCGTGCGGCGGCGTGTGGAAGCCCAACGCAGCGTCGGTGTGAGCCTGGGGGGCGGCGGATACGTCGCCCTTTTCCACAGCGTCACTGCGCTCAAAGTTCAACCTATTTCAACTGGTGTCCACGCAGCCTCACCAAGCAGGGTCAAGCTTTGTTTGACCTCCTAAAACCAACAGAATGAAGCTAAAATATCCATCGACATGGAGGATAAACCAAAGTAGATTCCCGATCACACAGAGGGCGTTTTGCAATCCCTAAGACACGAAGAAGCACGGCACCACACATCTGATTGGACAATGGGGAATAAAAAGGCAAATGATGTTGAGGGCTTTTCTACTCCGAGTTTGTTTGTTTTTTCAACTCCAGGCCTTCGATGCACTCCTGCAAAACACGCAAGATACACAGTGTGACTAAAAGCAAGACGCTCAGCCACGCGCAGAAGCAGCCAGGAAAACAGCGTCACGTGTCATTGAAAACAACTCTGTCATCTCTTGGCCCTGGAGTGTTTGTATGAATAACCGAACCCTATGTTCTTTAATGGTTAAACTAATGGATGTTGGTGACAGAATGCGTACGGCCGGAGTCTCACGATGATTGCGAGGCCCTTTGGTTTTGAACCTGGTGAAACAGAGGTACAACTGCCACTGGTTGGGGGCCAATATGCGGCACTGGCTCCTGCCTCGACAAACAAGGTGTCAGTCATGTGTTGTGTGGTTAATGAGCAGGCTGGGACTATCTTACCAATCCTCTTCCCTGGAAGAAAAGGAGATCAGTCATGATGGCTCCAATGTGAAATAATAATAATCATCATCATCATCTTAAGTGCGTCTTCAGTCCGGAAATATAATATTGTTATATAAAATATATGAGGCACTCCAAATATAGTAAATGTCTCTCAGTAGAATATGTCTCTGAAATTGTGCAATATTGGCATAACATTGCATTCTGCATTCTCGTGTCTGACCCTCTAGCCAGAGTATTGAGTTCTCAGCAGCTGGAATCATTATTATTATTTGTTCGTTGCCAAGTTATACAGGTTAAAATCATTGTTGTGATGTTATTATTTCAAATGAAACAGTCTTGGGCATAATCTACTAATCTAGTAAACCTTTGTAGGCCTAAAGGCTACATCATGTGACTTCCAGTTTTGATCGTAACGGACACATTGGCCAATATTTGTCAAACAAACTGCATATCCAATTCTTACTCACTCGTGCAGTATTGGATGTGGACAGCCTTGCTTGCTTGCCTACACGAGTGGAAGAGGAAAGCGCCATTTCATGTAGGCTCTGCCTTTATGGGCTTATGTCCCGTTCGCGAATTGGCGTGGAAGAGCATGCAAACTTTTCCTACAACAAGTCAAGGCGCCAGTCAATTCCTCCACATGACTGACACCACATGACTGACACCTTGTTTGTCGAGGCAGGAGCCAGTGCCGCATATTGGCCCCCAACCAGTGGCAGTTGTACCTCTGTTTCACCAGGTTCAAAACCAAAGGGCCTCGCAATCATTGTGAGACTCGGGCCGTACGCATTCTGTCACCAACATCCATTAGTTTAACCATTAAAGAACATAGGGTTCGGTTATTCATACAAACACTCCAGGGCCAAGAGACGACAGAGTTGTTTTCAATGACACGTGACGCTGTTTTCCTGGCTGCTTCTGCGCGTGGCTGAGCGTCTTGCTTTTAGTCACACTGTGTATCTTGCGTGTTTTGCAGGAGTGCATCGAAGGCCTGGAGTTGAAAAAACAAACAAACTCGGGTAGAAAAGCCCTCAACATCAATTGCCTTTTTATTCCCCATTGTCCAATCAGATGTGTGGTGCCGTGCTTCTTGTGTCTTAGGGATTGCAAAACGCCTTCTGTGTGATCGGGAATCTACTTTGGTTTATCCTCCATGTCGATGGATATTTTAGCTTCATTCTGTTGGTTTTAGGAGGTCAAACAAACACAACACAACACACAAGGCTTGTGCAAAGGCCGTCCCCTCATCCAAGGGGTCATCCGCCTCCCTCTGCCTGGCCATCTCTCACTCACTATCTTCCTCTGGATGTCCCTCTCTGGCGCTGTGTTGCTATCCAATGGTCGATTTTTGTAGTCATTTCTCAGCTGTCATTGGACAGTAATCCTTAATTGGAAATACGTGAGTTAGTACAGAAATAGTTTGAAAGAGAACTCTCCAGCAGTTGGAGTTCCTGCTACTGGCAGGAAGAGACGTGAGGTGGAGCAGTAAACATCGACCGGGTTTTCTTTAACGTATGATGACGTATCAACATAAAAATCATTAAACGTTTTAGTAGGACGCTGACACTGATACAAGTGGGAGCTTGCGTAGTTTATCAGTCGGACACTGCTAAAACGTCGTAGATTTTCTTGATTGTATGCTATGTTATATTGTACATTTATATCTGGCACGTATTGTTAATGTAATAAACAACAAACGCACGCGCAAACGTGTATAAGCAAACCTACCGTTGATAAAATAAATAAATAATTTCTGATTCTATTCTATTTGCTATCCCAAAGAGCAGCGTAGGCTGACGGCCCGTTTTTTTAGCCAATTACAAAAAGGGATGACCACTTGTTATTTTGCATACGCCCTCTATAAAATGGCGGTGAGGCGCTGAGGTGGTCATTTCCGTCCAGACTCACCATGCCTGATCCAGCTAAGCCAGCGCCCAAGAAGGGCTCGAAGAAAGCCGTCTCAAAGACCGCGCCGAAGACCGGAAAGAAACGCCGAAAGACCAGGAAGGAGAGCTACGCCATCTACGTCTACAAGGTGCTGAAGCAGGTCCACCCCGACACCGGCATCTCTTCCAAGGCGATGGGCATCATGAACTCCTTCGTCAACGACATCTTTGAGCGCATCGCCGGTGAAGCGTCTCGTCTGGCGCATTACAACAAGCGGTCCACCATCACCTCCAGGGAGATCCAGACCGCCGTCCGCCTGCTTCTCCCCGGTGAGCTGGCCAAGCACGCGGTGTCTGAGGGCACCAAGGCTGTGACCAAGTACACCAGCTCCAAATAGACTCGACTACTCTATCTGAAACCAACGGTCCTTTTAAGGACCACCAACTGCCTATCAAGCGCTTCTCCCTAATATTTTTCAAGACCAAATTACGTTTTGGGCTTGAATTCTACATGACTACAACGGCTGTGATGCGCTTGAAATTGCCAACAAAAGGATCAGTGCGCTGCAGTGTACCAATGAACAACCCATTTTAGGTGCGGAGTATTTTAATGCGTGTTTGCTACGGCCATCCTGGCCGCAGTCAACGCGTAATGCATTCCAACCTCTTTTAACGTTGATGACCAAACCCGACAACAGGCATTGTCGGCTGTGGTAAGGTTTTACCGTAAGGTGGCTGATTAGTTTACCAGACATTCAACATTTAATCATTTTTGGTTTTAAGACGTACGTCGACCTTTATAACCGCCATATTTAGCGTGTTTTAGAACCGGTTTAATTATGCACTGTCCTGTTTACACAGTGGATGTAGAGTGCCATTCGTTCTTTTTTTTCTAGAAGGGAAAAACAGTGTTTTTTCATCATTCGTTTCCAGTGTCAAAGCAAAAGACTGATGTCGACATTTATTTCCAATATTTAATCAAACTTTCATTTAAAATATACAACCAAAAAACAGTCTCGGTGACAATTTTGATTTTGATATTTTATTCTCGGGTTTATTTTCCCCGGAAGTTAAGCTTCTTCGCGCGCGTGTGAATTCCTTTCTTCTGTCTATGGGGAATTCAGTGTCACTGACAAGAAAAAAACACCATCTATATTTTTTTATTTTGTCACACTGGGCAAGAATTCTAGCCATACATTAACAGCTCGGTACAAAGGTGTATTTATATCTTCCTTCGGGTAACATCTATAAGGTTACACAAAGCGTTTTGAAGCGGCATGTAGACGTCACTGCCAGCGTCGTTAAACAACAGATACATCAGGGTATAAGTGTGCAAACATCTCCGCACGACCTGTGTCCTTAGATTGAAAGGGTTGTTATATATATAAACATTCATAAATAAATAACTATTTGATGTATTTCGTATGGATCTCCATGGCAGACCAACATCCACTGATCCAGACTGGCCATCCAGAACCTGAAATATACGCGCTAGGCAGCACAGCTGCTTAACTTCCGGGGCACAGAAGCCAGTGAGAAAATATCAAAATCTAAATCGACACAGACTGTTTTTTGAATGTTGTATATTTGGCACGGACATTAAATTAGGTACTGGAAATAAATCCGAACGTTTCCCCCATATTTATCCCATTTGCATTTACATTTAGCAGGCGCTTTTATTCAAAGCGATTCAATTTTACCTGTCTATTCGATCCAGTTAAAATGAGTAGGAGGGTTTGCATGCAGATAGTATGGTTATAAACGCGTGAAATTGTAACTATTACGTGAAAAATCGCGCTGATCATAAAGAACTGTACAGAATGGGCCGAGCACTAATGTGGGGGCGGGCTTCATCGCTTTGTTCGCGGTCTTTCACAGCGTCTTTACAAGGACCAATCACGACCAATCACTGTGTTGCGGCGCCCTCATATAAATCCCGGCCAACTCTATGCTCTCACACTTCTACTGTGAAAGCAGGTTGTTACAATGGCCAGGACAAAGCAGACCGCCCGTAAATCCACCGGTGGCAAAGCCCCCAGGAAGCAGCTCGCTACTAAGGCAGCGCGTAAGAGCGCCCCAGCCACCGGTGGCGTGAAGAAGCCCCATCGTTACAGGCCCGGAACTGTGGCTCTGAGAGAGATCCGTCGTTACCAGAAATCCACCGAGCTGCTGATCCGTAAACTGCCTTTCCAGCGCCTGGTGAGGGAGATCGCTCAGGATTTCAAGACTGACCTCCGCTTCCAGAGCTCCGCTGTCATGGCTCTTCAGGAGGCCAGCGAGGCCTACTTGGTCGGTCTGTTCGAGGACACCAACCTGTGCGCCATCCACGCCAAGAGGGTCACCATCATGCCCAAAGACATCCAGCTGGCCCGCCGCATCCGCGGAGAGCGCGCATAAATTGAGCGCTTTTTGTGTACTGCGAAAGCCCCAAACAAAGGCTCTTTTAAGAGCCACCTACTTACCATAAGAACTTTCCTTCTACAATGAAAGGAGCCTTGCCTATGTGATGCTAAAGGAAATGTAATCGGTATAGGACTATGAACTAGGAATGATATAATTGCTATGACATGCTAACGAATGAACTGCGACAACGGCAGCAGAAAATAGCTGTTTTTTGCCACGCCAACACACGTTACCGTTGGTAAACAACACACGTTGTTTACCTAAACCACTGCACTGTAGTTCACACTTAAAGATTCATTCAAGATTCAAGTAAACTTTATTGTCAGTTTTCATGAATGTACAGGCCATACACAAGAACCGAAATGCCGTTTCCCTCAATCCCTGGTGCAAGACAGCATGCAATATAAATATAAATATATAAAAATATAAGTATAAAAAAATAATAATTAAAAAAAAAATACTAAGGTGGTCGCGAGTGCAATAAACAGTAAATAGAAAAATGTGCAAATTGAGAACAGTAACAGTAAACGGTAAACAGTAAGAGGTGCATTATGGGGGTAATGATAGTACTAGTAATGAATAAATGAACAGTATGGACAGTATAAACAGTTTTAAACAGTGTATAAAAAGTATAAACAGTACTATGAACAATAAACAATAAACAGTACTATGAACAAGTTATTTAACAGTATATAAAAAGTATAAACAGTACTATGAACAGTTATTTAACACTGTATAAAAAAAGTATAAACAGTACTATGAACAGTTATTTAACATATTTATATACGGATTTATATACTGTCTATGGAAATATTTAACAGATTTATATACGGACTAAAGTGCAAAGTGTAAAGTAAAGTGTAAAGTGGCTGTGCATGGTGGAGGAGGGAGGTGGGGCTGTACCTGGTGGAAGGGGGTGATGGGGCTATGCATGGTGGTAGGGGGTGGAGGTGGAGAGGGCTGTGCATGATGGTAGGGGGTGGTGGGGCTGTGCATGATGGTAGGTGGTAGGGGTGGTGGGGCTGTGCATGGAGGTGAGCAGGGTGTGGTGGTAGATGGGTGGGGGGTTAAAGTCCAGGGGGAGAGAGGTTGTGTGCAGGTGTCCGGGGTTGAATGAGTGTGTGTGTGTGTGTGTGGGGGGGGGGGGGGGGGGGGGCATGCATGTGTGGCAGTGGTCAGTGCAATGCAGCAGACATACACATGTGTATAGATTTTTTGTTGTTTTTTATTGATTAAATAATTGTATAACAATTGTCATCAATCATCCAATGGATGATGAGCGATGTAAGCATTTTATCATGCTTTTTTTTAATTGAGAGGATGCATCTAATTGACGATATACTTGTAGGGTTAATTACTCCCTTTCGTTGTCCAATGGGTGCATTTTATTCCAAGCTAAAATACTGCCACCTAGTGGGTGTGAGAAGCTTACGTACATGATTGGTCCGTTGGATAATGTGTTAGCTGGCCAATGACAAAGGAACTAGTGGGTATATATACCGGTTTGACCCTCACTAGTTACACATTGAAGCAACTATTTGACCATCATGTCAGGAAGAGGTAAGACTGGCGGTAAAGCGAGGGCAAAGGCCAAGACCCGCTCTTCTCGTGCAGGGCTCCAGTTCCCCGTTGGTCGTGTGCACAGACTCCTACGCAAAGGCAACTATGCCCAGCGCGTCGGTGCCGGTGCTCCCGTCTACCTGGCAGCTGTGCTCGAGTATTTGACCGCTGAGATTCTCGAGTTGGCCGGAAATGCTGCCCGTGACAACAAGAAGACCCGCATCATCCCCCGCCATCTGCAGCTGGCCGTCCGTAACGATGAGGAGCTCAACAAACTTCTGGGTGGAGTGACCATCGCCCAGGGAGGTGTGCTGCCCAACATCCAGGCTGTCCTTCTGCCCAAGAAGACAGAGAAACCTGCAAAGAAGTAGAAAAACAACAACAACCAACTTCTACAACCCAAAGGCTCTTTTAAGGGCCACCCACATTCCTTAAGAGGGTTATTTCTTGAAGTTGACAACGTGTCCTACCTTTACTATTTGCTGAAACAGTGTGACTGCAAGCCTTTGGTGCTTGCAGTGCGTTGGTTTTTTTTTTTTTTTTTTTTTTTGCTAGAATTTACTTTTTTTTTATTGCAAAGTGAGACGGGAGAAGGAAAGCAGTTACCAACCAGTTAACGTTACACCGCGGTGCCTAAAGGATACCACCCACTCCAATCCAGGCGGACGTTCGGAGAGGAAATTGCGGTTCGCTTGCTTGCACACATCCGAATATGATGTCTCCCAGGAGCGTGAAGATCAGTGGAGGATCAAATCAAAATGTATTTTGTTACTGCAGTTGATTAGCTTTCTGAAACTCATAGCATATGCACAACGTAATTTAACGAAACAATCTCCCTGGCCTCTAGCATCCATATCTGAAGGCACTCTTGCGGGGGTTTGCTGAAATGCTGCCAACGTTCGACCTCGAGAAAAGTTTTAGGGTTTTAATATTTTGCTGCTTAAAAGTGTTACCGTTCTCTTACACTGACCTGGCCGAGGTAGACGTGGTGTGCTCGGCGCGGCTGGTATTTGCATTCCATTAGAACCGGTCTTCCCGCTTGAACGTTGCTGTCACAAAGGCTGGTGGCCTGATCAGGTTTGTTATATATCCATTTTAGTTGTTTCAGACATACGACACTGAATCAAAGTTTGTGAAAGTAATGCCAGATAAACGTGAAGAAGAATGATGAGTAGAAAGATGAATCCACATCAAATGCCTCAAATACCATTTACATTTAGCAGACGGTTTAATCCAAAGCGACTTGGTGTCCCTGATATTAGGGCAAAAGCGCATTGATAATCAATAACAGCGACCTAATGTGAAACATTACCAAATATGTCTTATTTCCACGAGCCTTTTTGTTTTGTAAGAGAATACCGTCAAACGAACATCACCACTGTGCGCTTCTATTAAACCTTCATTGCCCCTTTTCATTAGACATAGCTAGAACTAACGAATAAAGAATTCAGTTGTTAATTAGCTATACGCTTCGTGCATGGCAGTGCGTCTATACACAAGAAGGCTTGTGTAATGATTTTTTTATAGGTTTATATCCCTACAATTTGAGATTATTTCTCGCACTGTACAGCAGTCAAATGGTAAAACAGCAATAGACAAATCACTGATAAGGTAACCATTATTTTGTGATATGATTGTCATATTGACTGTATAGTCTAAAGCGAACATCATCCCCCGCCCCAAAATCTGCTAAATAAATCGCGGCAGGTAATGGGAGGGGTCTGCTAAGAGCGTCTGACTTGTCTCTCTTAGGTCCTCAACAAGCCTGTATAACCACACAGTGCACGTAGACGAGGTCATTCTGATTTCCTAAGAGATTCGAAAAATGTCTGGACGCGGCAAAGGAGGAAAAGGGCTCGGCAAAGGAGGCGCCAAGCGTCACCGAAAAGTGCTTCGTGATAACATCCAGGGAATCACCAAGCCCGCCATCCGCCGCCTGGCTCGTCGTGGCGGTGTGAAGCGTATCTCCGGCCTCATCTACGAGGAGACCCGCGGTGTCCTCAAGGTGTTCCTGGAGAACGTGATCCGTGACGCCGTCACCTACACCGAGCACGCCAAGAGAAAGACCGTCACCGCCATGGACGTGGTGTATGCCCTGAAGAGGCAGGGACGTACCCTGTACGGCTTCGGAGGTTAAACCTTGAGTATTGACTCAACCCAAAGGCTCTTTTAAGAGCCACTCAACTCAATCGAAAAGAGTTCTTGTTCTACCGATAATTTAAACAAATGTTGTTTAGGTAAACTGTATTTTGTTTTGAAGACTCAATTCATTCACATTAATTCACAATTGATGCTGCCTCGTCACTAGTCAGTCATCTTGGAACATTTCGTTGACCTCTTGAGTCATGTCATTTATGAGTAAATCTATTCATAATACGATTTCTGACAATGTAAAGTTGTTCCGTACGAGGTTGCGGCTGAATGTCTCATTTCGTCTGCATTGGCAGACGCTACTTTGTTCTGTACTTTCTTTGTGGGGTTCGACATGTGGACGTGGGGATCTAACCACCAACCTTCCGGTTAGTGGAGCTATGTATGACGCTCGTAGTCAGCGCCTTCACTTTATGGCCACGAACAAATCAAATTTAACCCTTAATACAGAGCTCAACTGGTTAACATACATATAATAGCTCGTATGCTTTACCCTGCTAGAGGTGCTCTCTAAACTGGCCGTAAACCATGTTCTCGAGGGCACACACTTAACTATTGCATCGAAAGCTAGGTAATTAACCAGAGAGAACTTAGAGAATGTGATGGAAAATGAACCCAAATGCCTTTTCCTGCAAGTCATTCTTGTGAGCACTCATACTCATACTATATGCCAGTTTTATACTATAGTTATACATTTATACTATGCAAGTTATCTGACGTATGTACCTGTTTTTCGTTATATGTGTATGCATTATTTATATACTTGTGAAGCGTGAATACCTGGGTACAGCCAATGTGGCGGGCCTTAGGTTTGACCAACACCCCCTATCCGTTTGGGCCACGGAAGGTCTAAAGGCCTTGGAAACGACCAGAGACTGTTCGTCTGGAAGAATTGGTTTGAGCAGAAAGCGGTGTCTCCCTATCTTAGGTCGTATTTCAGTATTACTGTCTGGGAACATGCCCTCATGATACATTATGCATTTACAATTGATTTCCTACAACAACTCTGCCCTTCCTGTCAGTTGGAACTATACATGGTAAAAAACAATCAAAATAAAATTAACCCCGAATCTTATTGGAATTTTGAAACTTTACATCCTTTCCCATCCTTATAGATCTACTGTATATATCAGTAAACATTATGATGTAATTGTTCTTCACAAGTTGTCAAACTAACTCACTCTTTATCCAAGTTAAAAGTAAAATGGGTAAACATTAATGCTAAGTCCTGCCCCAGATATTCCCAAATGTAGGTTTTATTTTTCTCTCTTAGGCTCCTCCTCTCACATTTGTCTCCGCCTCCTGAGCTGTCCCTACAAGAGGACAGATTTCGCCGCAGCTCAGCATTTCATTTCGACCAAACGCTACTGCAACATGTCTGGACGCGGTAAGGGAGGAAAGGGACTCGGAAAAGGAGGCGCCAAGCGTCACCGTAAGGTGCTTCGTGATAACATCCAGGGAATCACCAAGCCCGCCATCCGCCGCCTGGCTCGTCGTGGCGGTGTGAAGCGTATCTCCGGCCTCATCTACGAGGAGACTCGCGGTGTCCTCAAGGTGTTCCTGGAGAACGTGATCCGTGACGCTGTCACCTACACCGAGCACGCCAAGAGAAAGACCGTCACCGCCATGGACGTGGTGTATGCCCTGAAGAGGCAGGGACGTACCCTGTACGGCTTCGGCGGTTAAACCATTTGCAACGACTCAAACCCAAAGGCTCTTTTAAGAGCCATCCAAATACTTATCAAAGAAGCTTGCCTGCAATATTGAAATCTAACCTAAAAAAGGGCAATCAGTGATTTCCCCAAGCGCTTGATACAACTGCATATTATTCCCGGTACAGCCACAATGCAATTTGAATGTGTTGACATAAATGCATCTTAACTTCATAAAAAGTCCAAGGGCGGCACTAGCATAGTGGGTTTTTGGGTGGGGATCGAACCGCTACGGTTCGATCCCCACCCAAAAACTCGAATTATCAATTGAGCAAGACGCTGAACCCCGAACTAAACCCCCAACATCTCCCCGGGCTCTGATCATACATAGCAGCCCACTATGATAGGATGGGTCAAATGCAGACAATGAATTTCGTCCCCATGTCTAAAAAACATGGGATATATATACATATATACAGTTGTATATACATTCACACAAACACTGATAAACTGTCCACACTGCTCATACTTTTTATACCGTATACTGTTTATAGTGTTTGTATTCGCTACTCTTTTATTTTGTATTCTCATTTTATATATTCATATTTTGCAGACGTGTCTCGCACCAGGGATTGAGGGAAACGCCATTTCGTTTTTTGTGTACGTCCTGTACATTCATAAAAACTGACAATAAAGTTGACTTGACTTTCTATTCGGAGACTGCTTAAGTAAAAAGCAATATCCGTGAATTCAGGCGTCTAGTTTTCTAGCCAATCGTACAAACGATTCATCCCGTGCTGATTTGCATACGCTCCCTAGAAAAGAGTGGTGAGGCGCCGTTGTAGCCATTCTCGTTCAGACTCATCATGCCTGACATACCCAAACCAGCGCCCAAGAAGGGCTCAAAGAAAGCCGTCTCCAAGGCCCCGTCAAAAACTGGTAAGAAACGCAGAAAGACCAGGAAGGAAAGCTACGCCATCTACGTCTACAAGGTGCTGAAGCAGGTCCACCCCGACACTGGCATCTCCTCCAAGGCGATGGGCATCATGAACTCCTTCGTCAACGACATCTTTGAGCGCATCGCCGGTGAAGCGTCACGTCTGGCGCATTACAACAAGCGCTCCACCATCACCTCCAGAGAGATCCAGACCGCCGTCCGCCTGCTTCTCCCCGGTGAGCTGGCCAAGCACGCGGTGTCTGAGGGCACCAAGGCTGTGACCAAGTACACCAGCTCCAAGTAGACTCGACTACTCTGTCTCAAACCAACGGTCCTTTTAAGGACCACACATCCCCATTATAAGAGCTATTTCTTTTACAAACGATCGACGTTTGACTGCACGTCAAACGAGTGCATACAACACGACTGCCTCGAAACATAATGGATGCCAGTGCTAACTTCCAGTTATTGCAGCCGCATTAGCGACTAGCTGGTCATGTTTAATAAAATATCGTGCACGATAATGTATTTACGAGCAATCAAGGCTCTAATGTCAACATTTCACGTCTTTTGTGTGGAATAAATAATGCTTCCTCTTTAACCATACTACATAAGCCAATATTCATTATTGTATTTACGCCTATTGCTTACGCCCCCGCTTTTTCCTAGTCCTCGCTTATAAAAATATTTTTAAACGGAAGTATAGTAAAGACGCTTAACTCAACGCACAACACAAGCATACATCGTTAAATAAAACTATTAAAGTAAATGCATAGGTTAGACTTTAAATTGGTTGAATGAATCATTTTATTTATTTTTTTATTTGTCTGCAAAACTCCCGCCCTGTCTGTCAACCTGAGGTGCCTGCTGATGAACAATGACATTTTGCTGTCCTGCTATGGACCCTGGATTTTGTCCCTCAAAACATGTTTCTTCAGCTTTGCTCATGTGTTGCATTGGAAAGTATTTGTGAGCCGGCGTCCCCGAGCCCTTTTGTCAACTTTAACGTGCTGTATATGATCAGGGGCTGTCTATCGCTATGCGTTCAATATGTCAGGCTGTGTTATTAGACCAGGAGCCGTCATATCAACCACACGCCAGTCGCTTCTGCCAGGTCTTCACAAAATGCGCTATTGACTGCCGCTTGATTGCTCGTACGACCTTACCACTGATTGCACCACTTTGCTATATAAAATTTAGTTTCAATTGCAAACATGATTAATCATTTGTACTGTGTACACTCCAAAATGCAAACGCCATGTTTCGTCCCAATACGGTATGAGTGAATAGAAAGCAACTAATCATTCGACGCCATCTGTTGATGACGCATACTTTAGGACAATGATTGCGTTCAAACCGAGGACTGGTGCGCCGGATCGCGCCCAGGTGCCAAGAACAATGAGAGCGAGGAAGAGTTCGAGAACCAGAGCTACTTTGATGTAAAAGTGAAATGTCCTGCCTGTGCCATATCCCCCAATTTGTTAGGTAGTTACACCTTTGACTAGCAGTGACTGGTTCATAAATGTAATGTCCTTTACGTTTCCCCATGTTATATTGATATCTGAAAATGAACCACATCAAGGCGATCAGTACAAAAGAAAATTCAAAACCAGTCAAACAAACAATAAAAAAAAAATTAAAAAGGGAAAGTATTTGCATGGCCTTGTTCACTTAAGACAGCTGATAACGATGATGATAATGATAACCATCCGTCATTGTTTTATTAAGCTGGCATTTAACTGTGTTGTGTTCATTATCCGCATGTTTTCTCCAATGCTCAACCTACTACTTTACCTACAACTCGCGTGCTAGCCTGCTGATGTTCTGAAATAGAAACATGTGACTAATCATACCTCAATTGAAAAGAGAATATTTGTTCTCACCCTTGAATATATTGTCTTGATATTGCTTTCAGGTGCTGCTGATCCTGCTTATTCAACTGTTATACTGGCAGAATCTGACTTTCAAACGTTGTAAGATTGATGTGTTATTGCGTTTATTAATATTATTATATAAGCATTATTTTTATTTTAAAAGCATATAGTGCCTCACTTACTCAGCACCTTAATGATCCTCTGGGATTTCTAAATTAGTATAGCTAATTCAGTATGTTAGTTCACAACTGTATCATGACTAATGTATTTACTATTTGAATCCCCTTAAATGTCTGGCTCATAATCAAATGTATCATTATACAACTAATATTACATCATAATTAAATGCACTTATATTGCACCAATTCAAACTGTATGAATGTGGTTGGGCAGCAGCTTTATAATTAGGCCTACATGAAAACTCAAGTTGAGTAGTCAGATATGTCCTACATGATCCAGAGTGTTACTGATGATCAGTTACACTGGCGACAGAAAACACCAAGAAACAACGTTAACAGTTTGTCAACACACAATGTTTAACCGTATAAAACGTTAGACGCGTTTAATGACTAAGATAAATGCTATGTATTTTAAATACACGTGTCTGGTTGTCCTGGGTGCTCTATGCAAGGCTCTACTAACGCGTGTGTTTACCAGCCACGAAATACGTTAATTTAAGCCTACATTACAAACACACAGGACATATTAATCACTGCCAACTGTTGATCTGAAGTATCAGTCAATTGAAAAACACTTCCCGCATTAGTAAAGTATTTAGATATTAATAAAAACAAATCTCAAATAAACCTAAGTCAGATCACGACCATGTCACGCCGCAATAAAAGATATTTAAGAAATGTTCTCGACATCAATGGTGCATAAAAATCGGTATGGTGGAAATCGAATATATGTTCTTGCAGTTTGTTGAGAAGACGCGTCTAACATTGCCATCATGTGTCAATTCTATCCGGATAAAATTATGGAGGAAACACAAACGAGACGATATTTCTTCCTCGCCGAGAAAACCCTCAGTGGTTGAGTCTCTACGGTTCTCACTAGCGGTATAAGGCCAGCCCACTGGCTCAGCACACAACACTCTCTAAATCGACCCTCGTTCTATACGACGACCCGAGAAGATGACTGAAACCGCCCCTGCTGTCCCTGCCGCCGCCGCTGCCCCGGCCAAAGCAACCAAGAAGAAGACTGTTAGGCCGAAGAAGGCCGGACCAAGCCTGAGCGAGCAGCTCATTCAAATTTTGGCCGCGTCCAAGGAGCGCAATGGACTGTCCTTGCATTCCATGAAGAAAGCTCTGCTTGCAAGCAACTACGACGTGGAGAAGAACAACTCCCGCGTCAACCTCACCATTAGGAACCTTGTTGGGAAGAACGTCCTGGTCCAGACCAAGGGAGTTGGAGCTTCTGGGTCTTTCAAGCTGAACAAGGAAGTCAAGGAGAAGAAGAAGAAGACGGTAGTCAAGAAAGTTACCGCTGTTAAAGCCAAGAAGCCCGCTGCCAAGAAACCTGCCACCCCAAAGAAGGCTGCTCCAAAAAAGAAACCAACCTCCGCCAAGAAGGCTATCACTAAGAAATCTCCTAAAAAGCCGAAGAAGCCTGCGGCCAAGAAGACGACGGCAAAGAGCCCTAAGAAGGCGGCTACGAAAAGCCCCAAGAAATCGAAAGCAGTCAAGAAGCCCGCCGCGAAGAAGCCAGTCAAGGGTAAAGCTGCTAAGAAGGCAGCCCCAAAGAAGAAGTGAACGCTCTACCTTGGGTTATGTTGACCCACCCCACAAAGGCTCTTTTAAGAGCCAACCACATGGCTTAAACGGCAATATTCTTTCAAATGCAAGTGTCATTTTGCTGATAGTCATTCTGTGTTTGCGATTTAGTATACGCATTACATAATTTAGCGAGTTATGTGCAAAGTGAATTTCTAACTTGACCTTAGGGTACGAAGGCATCGATAGACACGGGCTGTTTGCCCATTTACATTGTTCGGGGTCACTTGAAAAACTTGTGGGTTGTCAACACATGCAAAGGTAGCGTCGCCATCAACTGACCAAAAATATGCACTAATTGTCTAACAAGTTAACATTGCTGTGGTAAAAACCGAATCTCATCAACAGGGGGCACTGGCACGGGAGACGACGGTGAGCGCTGAATGAAATCAACAGAGATATGTTGGACCATTTTTTTAATATTCAGTTGTCGACACGTGAACAGGCACAGTTCTAGAGAGCAGTACACATGCCCAGAGACAGACGCCAAATGCTTAAGATGTCAGGGGAGACTAGAGTCTCTGCTTCTTCCCAAAGCCTTGAGATCTTCTATCAGGCTGTACCCAGGTAGTCACGCATAAGGTAAACAAGTATATAAACCATGCATCAACATAGAGAAAAACAAAATCATATAACTAGCATGTAGTATAAGTGTTCAAAAAATATGAGTGCTCACAAGAATGCTAAGCAGAAAAAGGCTCCGAAAAGGATTAATTTTCCATCGCAACATTGAGGACATGCCAGTGGAATGCAGATAAACACTTTGTCTTGCTGTGTGCTTGACTCATGTAGAAGTCGGGGAGGCAGTTATATCGTTATTTGATTTTTTTCCATTCAAAGCGCGGGAATGGAATGTTTTCGTAGGGAAAGATAAAATGACTAAAGGACCCGGCGAGTTGTTACAAGTTTCGTCACAACAGGCGCTGTTGCTCGTCGCCATCTAGTGGTCTTGACGCAGCTAACATCTAGTGAAGAAAACATGATCTGATGCAATAGTAATTTTATATATATATATATATATATATATATATATATATATATATATATATATATATACATATGTGTGTGTGTGTTGTTATAAACGAATGGTAAGTAGTAAATGGTAAGTAAAACAGATGTAGAAAAAGCTATGTATTTTAGAGGAATTCACATGTAGTGCATGAGCAGAGTAGATTGTGAGATATAGATGGAAAAGAGGACTATGTGTTCTGCATGGAGGGGAAAGATGGGAAATTGCTTAAATGGTGTTATATATCATCTACAGGTCATAGGCTTTTAGAAAATATATACATTTGGGTGTTTATTTTTTTTCCCTGGACAGTACAGGCCCAAATGTTTCAGCTTTGTAATAGATTTGCTTGTACAGAATAGAGGACTATGGGTTCTGTATGGATAGAGGAAGATGGGACATGTCTTAAATGTTGTTATATTTAATCTAGAGGGTGTATGCTTTGAGAAAATATATGATTTAGGGTGTTTATTAGGTATTCCCTGGAAGAAAAAAAGTCACTTACACTTTATAAGTCTTGGAAAATTATTAACTGATACTTTAGTGTGATATATATGATTCAGTGACTTCAAAAATCAGATTTAACACCAAAACACTTTCCTAGGCTGAAAACTGCTTCATTATAGCCAGAATTAGCTTCTGGTAGCCATGTTGGACGCCATCTTTAAAATGACCCCTTTCCTAGGGTCAGATTGTACTAGATTCTTAATATGTTATTAAGTACATATAAGGGTATCATAATCAGTTTTTATAAAGCTTTTATATAAAAATTTTGAGGTTGGGTGTTTTTTTTCCATATATGGACCCGCCTAAACAACAATCGGGCATTGAGTGATTGAAGAGCCGTGGTAGATCTGCAGATTGTATGAGCTGAAAATGGGTAGCAGGTGTGTGCTTAGGAAGAGTTGGATTGGAGGAATAGTAATCAGAGAGCTGGGTGAATGAATGGACTGCCACTCCGCACAGAGACACCCCACGAGTGGGAGAGAGATCCGAGTGAACAGGAGAAACACTAGAGAGAACACACAAGAAGCACAAAGACTGATGGTGCACAGGAGACACATGGTAGAGGGAACACACAAGGACTGATGGTGCACAGGAGACACACTAGGGAACGCACAAGAAACACAAGGACTGATGGTGCACAGGAGACACACTAGGGAACGCACAAGAAACATGAGGACTGATGGTGCACAGGAGACACACTAGGGAACGCACAAGAAACATGAGGACTGATGGTGCACAGGAGACACACTAGGGAACGCACAAGAAACATGAGGACTGATGGTGCACAGGAAACACGAACACACAAGAAACAAAAGGACTGATGGTGCACAGGAGACACACGATAGAGGGAACACACAAGAAACACAAGGACTGATGGGAGCCACAACTTAATCCGAAAACAAGGGCAAAAGGTATAGGTCGATAAAAAAGAATACAGTTAGAAAATAACTCCATAACATAAGCACATAGCAAAAATAATAGTAAATGAAATAGTAAATGGCAAATTAAGTAATTCCACTGAGATTCAACGACTATCAATCAGATTTATTTCAATCAATCAATCAATCAGATTTATATATACAGCACATTTAAACATGACTTGCATCAACCAAAGTGCCTTACAGGTGGGAAGCAAACATATCCTTGTCCACAGCCTCGTCACCTCCCGCCTGGACTACTGTAACTCTCCTCTTTGGCCTCCCTCAAAAATCACTCCATAAACTTCAACTGGTCCAGAACTCAGCTGCCCGCATCATAACAAGAACCCTCTCCATCCACCACATCACCCCTATCCTCCAACAGCTCCACTGGCTCCCTGTTCAGGTCCGCATTCAATATAAGGTTCTCCTGGTAACATTCAAGGCCCTTCACAATCTCGCCCCCCCCCCATATTTGTCAGACCTCCTCCATGTTCCCACCCCCTCCCGCTCTCTCAGATCCTCTTCTGCCTTACACCTATCCATCCCCTCCGCCCGCCTCACCACCATGGGAAGCAGAGCATTCAGCCGCTCTGCCCTCCGACTCTGGAACTCTCTACCACCCCTACTCAGAAACATTGACTCACTCCCCCACTTCAAATCTCAACTCAAAACTCATCTGTTTAAAACTGCCTATTCTGTTTAATGCAATTCCCTGTCCCAGCCCTTTTGTTGTAATGTTCCTTATTCTGTGTTTTTATTGATTGTTGTTTTTTAACATGCTTTTATCTACCATGTGTACGGTGACCTTGAGTGTCCAGAAAGGCACCTTCTAAATAAAATATATTATTATTATTATTATTATTATTATTATTATTATTATTATTATTATTATTATATAACATATAACAAATAAAACAGAGGCAGGCCATACAAAAACACATCAAAAAGCAGACCATACACGATGGAGACAACAGTACAAGCAGGGCTCAGGTCAAGATAAATCGGGAAACGCTAGAGAGAAAAGGTATGTTTTGAGCTGGGATTTAAAAGAGTCAACTGAAGGGGCGAATCTGATGGAGGTAGGGATGCTGTTCCACAGTTTGGGGGCTGCAACAGCAAGGGCACGGTAGCCCCTGTGCTTGAGATTGGCCTTCGGCTCCGTCAGTAATGCTTGCGTGGCCGATCTAAGGGACCTAACATTAGAGTAGGGGGAGAGGAGGTCTGAAATGTAGGGGGGGGGGCTTTTCCATTAATGGCTTTGAAAGTAAAAAGAAGGACTTTAAAATCAATTCCATAACGGACCAGAAGCCAGTGGAGGGAGGTTAGGGCGGGGGTGATGTGGTCTCGTTTCCTTGTGCCTGTTAACAGTCTAGCGGCTGTGTTTAGGACTAGCTGCAGGCGGGACAGGGATGATTTAGTGATGCCAGTATAGAGGGAGTTGCAGTAGTCTAGTCGAGATGTGATGAGAGCATGAATTAGCCTTTCAAGATCTGGGGGGTTGAGAAAGGTCTTAATCTTTGCAATGATTCTGAGTTGAAAAAAGCTGGCTTTCACCACTACATTTATCTGCCTGTCAAACCAGAGCTCTGAGTCAAAAATGACACCCAGGTTCCTAGCATGGGGCCTAGTGAGAGTGGAGAGGGTGCCTAGGCTGCTGGAGATGGTACTGACTGAGTTTGGGGGACCGAAGAGGAAAATCTCACACTTGCCTTCATTAAGTTGCAAAAAGTTGTGTGCCATCCAGGACTTTATTTCAGCAAGGCAGGACATGAGACTGTCGATCTTGGACTGGTTGTTTGGTTTCAGAGGGAGATAAAGCTGTGTGTCGTCTGTGAAACTATGGAAGGAGACATTGTACTTCTGAATAATTCAACCAAGGGGGAGCATATACAGAGAAAATAAAATGGGGCCCAGAATGGAGCCTTGTGGGACCCCGCAGGACAGGGGGGCTGAAGGGGGAGAAACAGTTGGCGATATTAACAGAAAAGGATCTATTGGCGAGGTAGGAGGTGAACCGGTCCTCTAAGACCGACCCCATGTTGGAGACGACCAAGTAGGATCGTATGGTCAATAGTGTCAAACGCTGCACTGAGGTCAAGCAGCATGAGGACAGCACAGTGACGATCATCTGCGGCGAGGAGCACGTCATTAGACACTTTCAGCAGGGCTGATTCGGTGCTGTGCCCCGCCCTAAACCCTGACTGGAATTTATCCAGGATGTTGTTCTGTGTAAGAAGGGGGACAGTTGGGAGAGAATGACCTTTTCTAGATTTTTTGACATGAATGGGAGTTTAGAAATTGGCCTATAATTACTGAGCTGGGTGGAGTCTAGGTTCGTTTTTTTCAGTAGGGGCTGGACCACTGCATGTTTGAAGCAGGATGGTACGGTACCAGTGGCTAGGCAGCTGTTAATGATGGAGAGGATGGTGGGACCAGTTGTGGCAAGGATATCTTTCAGAAGGGGAGTGGGGACTATGTCAAGGGGGCAGGTAGTAGGTTTCATGGCAGAAACTATCTCAGAGAGGGAAGTTAAGGAGATGGGATTGAAGCAGGCCAGGGAAGAGGAGCAGTTGAGGGAGACAGGAGACAGTATCAGCCCATCGAGTGAAAAACAGAACAGAAAAACATTCTGCAATAGGCAGATTTGTAAATATATGAATCAGCAACTGAGAATGCAGATGGGGCTATTTATATGGCATGGAATTGTCAACAGTGTTTAGATCTTTAGATCTTCGATCTTAAGAGTGTTCATGTGAGCCGTGTAAAGACACATGCTCCATAATTGGTAATGGTTGAGCCGATGGTTCTATGGTGATGTGGTTGGGTTAGGGTTAGGGTGTGTGTGTGTGTGTGTGTGTGTGTGTGTGTGTGTGTGCGTGTGCGTGTGCGTGTGCGTGTGTGTGTGTGTGTGTAATGCAGTGTATTAGTATGAGGGTTTTTTTATATAATTGGTATGAAGGATGCATTGAAACTGATTCAAACTTCTGAGAATGAGGGATACGTTTGGCGGTGTTGTTTGTAGCTGGTAGGATGTGACCCTTTCTATCAGAAGCTGAAAGGCGAGAAATATGTTTTTTCTTTATATACATCACATATCGTCTGTACAAATCTTACATAGTATACCTACAGACAAGTGGGATGCCGAATCAATGCATTCAAAAAATATTTGATATTTGTTCATGTAACTGTATGCATGATTGGTAATGCATTGAAGTTTTGTGGGGCGGCCAGCACTAGCTATTGAAGGTGTATGGACTACAAAGGGTTGGTCCCTGGTGCAGAAACCGACGCCATTTTGCAAAAAGTATGAAAACTCGAAAGGTTTTAGCAACTTCGGAAGCGAATCGGTCTGCCTACCAATTTCAAATAACCTGCACCCATTGCAGTATACGGCCACTTGATGGCACTCAATGCATTTACAAAAATGCTTTTGTCTTGGCCCTGCCAGGTTATGGCCAATGAATAACGAATTACTTAACGCAGTGATGCAATGATGCATGTTTTGTGAGTTGCAAGGCACCTAAAGCACTTTACGGAGTGAGTGCGGTGTGTGTATTCACTTCTAGCACCCAGCTGGTGGATGCACGCCTGCCAGTTAAGGCGCCAGAATGTTTAGCGCACCTGTTTTGCATTGCTTCTAAACAAAATGACACCACAGTACATGTTTGTATACAACTAACAGAAACTTTTTATTTTGAAAACCAGATATAATTACAATCAATACACCGATAGTAGCCCACTGTGTACTGTACACTGAAACAGTATACAGTATTACATCTAAATGCACTGAACGATGCAAGCGTTGTCACCTGTTATCCACCTGCCGTTGTCGCCAGCTCAGGCAAGCGTTACTTGCTGCTGTCACATCAGCTTTTTATAGCTTCTTCTGTTGACGACAAAACTCGACATTATAGGCCTCTTGCCTTTCTTTAGCGTGTCATCATCACACACACAACCTGTGCACTACACCAACATTAATTAAGCTAGCTAGCTACCCTGTCTGACCTCATGCATGCTGGTCGGCCACATACGTTTTCTTACATTTAGGGCATTTCGTAAGGGATCTTTCAGTTTTGTGGCATCTGTAAGCATGGCATAAATGCTTCTGAACAGAATTCTGGCATAGGAGGGTGGGCCTTGACCTGGACAAATATGGTGTTGCGCTGCCCTACTCAATGTACTGCATACTAAAATTTTAAAAATGTCTGTCTGTCTGTCTGTCTGTCATTTACTTTCAGTTCCAAGAGGGCATGCCACATAATCATTGGTACATAACGTGAGGTAAAACTCTGAGTGATAGTTAGTTAGGTGACCATGATGGTACAAGAGCTTGGACGCAGCTGTTTGCCATCTTACGTGCAGCGAGGAGTGAGACAGGATCTTAAGTCACCAGGGGGAGACAGGGCCACGGTTTACCGTCTCATCTTGAGTGCGGCGTGTGCGAGTGGAGATGTGTAGTTTGAGAGCCTCAGGGCATGTTGCCGCTCGATACTCTGCAGACTGCAGGACACGCTCACTCAGCATATCCACCTTGGGTCCGCACACACACACACACACACACACACACACACACACACACACACACACACACACACACACACATTGCCTGTTTGTTTGTGCCCCAGTGTAAATGTGTCTATCTGTTCCAGCATGTGCAGAGGTCTGTGTATGCGTGCATGTACAGATGTGTGTGTCTCTGAGTGTTTGTGTGTGTGTGTGTGTGTGTGTGTGTGAGAAATGCTGTGATCAGCACTTCTGAAGGAGAACTAGGACATATTCTGTGTGTGTGTGTGTGTGTGTGTGTGTGTGTGTGTGTGTGTGTGTCTGTAGTTATGTATGTATATGTATGTGTGTGTGTGTGTGTGTGTGTGTGTGTGTGTGTGTGTGTGTCTGTAGTTATGTATGTATATGTATGTGTGTGTGTGTGTGTGTGTGCATGAAGTCTGGGATGTGAGGTACAGCACATGGTGAAGGTTAAAGTGTGCATATTGCTGTGGATTGGACTGGACACCAGGGTACTGACCATGTCAATAAAGCAGCAGGAGAATGAGAGCATTCATGAATCAAAATGAGCTGCTTATTATATATTAACTTGTTAAATACATCATGAATGATATGGTCCTGTAAAACGGCCTCATGGAAGATGAGAAATGTGTGAAACATGTGTCACAGCACTTAGCCAGAGTAACTACAGCATGGAGCCCCTTAGCTCCATGGTGTAGTTCTGGTTACTCCTACAACAGAGCATTAGCGTCTGCCTAACTACAACATAGAGTCATCCTTATAGACGTTAAGCATCCGTGTTTAGTCATTCGTTTTTTTCGCATCTCGACTATCATTGTAGTCTCCTGAAGGAGCCTAACTGCTGCAATCGTTAGCCCATATCTGCCTCAAGATGTCAGTCTTTCCTGACCCATAGAGCAAAGGTCTAACTGTGCAAGAATTTGTATATAATTCGTATATATATATATATATATATATATATTTCCTATTTCATTGTTTTGGGAATTTGCATTGTCATTTACGTTTTTGTATTACTGTGTGACCTCCTGCATTGACACCCTAATTATCTGCCTGGGAGGAATGAAGGACATCTTGTCTTTAATTTAGCCACAATTTTTGGGTTGATGTTTGGATGATGTTCAGTTGTGGGTGTTCTGATGTTTTGTGAACAACGATTCTGCAGGTCACAGGTAGCTAGGGGAGCTCGCTGCACCATCCAGGTGCCACCAATAAGAAGGGACCTGAGGGAGGCCGAGCCATGCAGAGCATGTTTCAACCTCCAAGCCTCCACATGACCCCCTGGCTCCCTTGATGAACCAGCTGCTGGCTTTATTCAGTCATTTGAAATACACAAGATCTTGTTCTATTTCAAGATCCCTGTCCATGTGGGTCCTAGCCATGGAGTGTTATGCGATACCAGAGCTACATCACACCATGCATTATTCTCTTGTTTCCTCTGTCCAGCTCCTGGACATTGGAAATCATTGTTACTGTACTAACAGCATGCTGCACACTGTGACTCACTAGACCTTTGTCATCTGAACAAGCTAATGTCTATCAATCCAAAGCTCTTCACCCAGATGGGCAATAAATACACAGACTAACGGACCCCCTGGTAATTACGCAGACTAACTGGACCACCTGGCAAATACCCCAGCCTAACTACACTGGAGTTCCTGGTAAAAACACAGCCTAACTACTGGACACTCGCCTGGTAGATACAAGGCCTAACTGTTGGACCACCTATGGCTTACAGCCAAGTGTAAGTGGTCACAGATATGTGGGAAGCCCCAGTAGAGGAGTAGAGCGGCTGTTGTTTGGAGACAGAACTGTGTGAGGTGTGTGGGTTTGTGCAGGTCAGTGGGCTGTTGTTCCATATCCTATGAGCAAGTCGTTTTGACACTGTTCCATACTGCGCTGCTATTGCTCAGTTCAGCTCAGTGTTGCCTAATGAGAATTGACCTCCCGAAAAACAGAAGAGGGCGTAGTCAACGTGAGTGTGTCTGAACACACACTCACGTGGACACACACACACACACACTCACTCAATCTTAACTGTGTTCATCATAGTAACATGTAAATATAACAGTATATTACCTGCCTTATACTACATTGGTACCCTGCAGAACATGTCATCACGCCAACAGAACCTCAGCCATATTCAGAAGGGAATCGTTGTGACATGCTGTGAGTGGTCACAGGTTGGGGAAGCTCTACATCAATGCAGTTCATTTTGCAGTCAATCGACCTCGTCTTTGACCTTGTTGATGCTTTGACCTTGCTACTTAAACTCATCTTGTTCTTCCCCTCACCCACTGCTCTGACCAATTAGAAACAACTGTGGCTTTCAACACTTGTTTCCCACTGCATGAAAGAAATCCAACTCTACTCGGCAAACTGCAAAACAAGAATTTCTTGTTCACGTCTGCATGTTTACATGCTGAAAACAGGTCATGTATCGGATGGATTATACTGTGCGTGTGTGTGTCTTCCACTATGACTCATCCTCTGACATCTTGGACTGCAGTCACACATTTGGCTAGAGCTCAAGGACACACCTCCTCCTCCTCCTCTTCTTCCTCCTCCTCTTCTTCTTCCTCCTTCTCCTCTTCTCCCTCCTCCTCCTCCTCCTCTGTCTGCCTGGAGAACCCTGCAGAAGTCAGGAGACGGTCTGTTTTATTTTTTCCAGATGAAACGCTCTCTCTTGCTCCTCAGAGCTTTGTCTTTCTCACTCTTATCCTGAGCTCTTTTTCAGGTTCAGTCCGGGGCGGCGTAGTAGCACCGGAGGTTTGGCGGTTCGATCCCCGTCTCCAACTGTCCACATGTCGAACCCCACAAATGTACTGATTGTCAGTCGCTTTGGAGAAAAGCATCTGCTAAACGCCCCTTTTTCTTCTTCTTCTTCAGTTGGAGTGTGTTTCCAATGACATTGCAATCATCTAGGTAACAACTATGTTCTTAAACATGTCTAGAACTAAGTGTAATGTACTGTATATACACATACATTAATGTTTGTCTTCTTCCCCCCCCCCCCCCCCCCCCCAAGGAGGAGTCACATGACCCTCAGGTCCTGGCACGTCTCGCTGTGTTACTAGTAATGCACTTTCTAGGAAGAGGGGCCCGCGGTGTACCGGGAATACCCGACCACCGCGTGTCCATTTCAGCTCGGCTTGGACCATGTGGGGGCACAGTCCCCCTGAAAAATGACCCCCACAGGACTCTAACCCGTCAATCCCCATTAAACAGTGCTACAATACAAAATGTGCGCTTTCTCCTTTTGCATTGTCGTGGGGTCGTGTCCAAGTCTTACTGCATGTAACGCAGAGCGTTTGGAGGCCGCAGCCCTGCCTCCTCCTCCGCGCTCCATCTCAATAGAGAGTCGGTTGACTCGTTGTCCGAGCTGCGCGGCTCAAAGTGTGTCATGGTCAGCGTGCTGAGGGGAGCATAACTGGGGCAGAACCGGCCGTGACCCACTTCCCCTTCCGCCCCCCCCCCCCCCCCCCCCCCCCCCGGCAGGACACGGCGTGTCCGTTCAGAACGTTCTTTACATCACGTCATCCTCGCCGTCACAACCCACGCACGCTGCACCCCGGCTACATGTGAGGCCCTCGCACATGTGGGCCCGCTATCCTCCCTCCCTCCCACAATCCTCCCTCCCTCCCGCAATCCTCCCTCCCTCCCGCAATCCTCCCTCCCTCCTGCAATCCTCCCCCCCACTCTCTCATTCCCTCTCTCTGGCTCTGCCTCTCCCTCCCTCCCCTCTCACTCTCCAGGTGTTGGCAGAGGAGGGGGGGGGGGGAGGGGGGGAGGTTTATCTCTCGGGGGGAGGAGTGTGTGGTCTTCAGCAACAGGTTATTTATAGACCAGTGGATCCTTCTTCCCCTCTTTCTGTCTTGTTTTGATGTCTTGCTAACATTTTTTTTTTCCGTTCATCTTTCCGGCCACCCTTTCTGTTCCCTCTATTATATTTCCCTTCCTTTCATTCTGTCCATTTTTCAATATGTCGTTCTGTTCTCGTTGTGTTGCCCTGTTTGATGACACGTGTAACTCACCTGCCAGAGCATTTAGTCATCCGTGTGACTCAGTCAATAACAAAACGCGGGACGGCACAACAAATTACAGTCCAATAAGTATGACGTGCGGTTTGTATTTAGCTAGCCTCGTTGTTGAGAGACGCACACATTTTGTCAAAAGATTGGTTCAAATCCACAGAGGATTGCAGAAGTTAGGGTTCTCAGAGTGTTCCTGTGTTTCTGTCGTTCAGTGGGTTTCGCTCGGACCTTTAGCATGCATGTTTGGCAGCTGTTGACTTCAAAGGGCTGTTGCACCCCCTTCACACCACCTCCTTTTCATACTGTTGGTTGCCTAGGGGTCAGAGGTCAACCTCTGACATTCTACACTGTAACACGGGAAGTGTTGCCGAGACACAGGTGAGCGGTGTGTTGTCACTTGACGACCCACTGGCCTGTCATGTCTCTTCAGTTCAGGGCTTTGTCAGTGTGTGTGTGTGTGTGTGTGTGTGTGTGTGTGTGCGTGTGTGTGCGTGTGTGTCTCCTTACAGTCACCTGACCCGGGGTCACCACAGAGGGGGGTCGGGTGGTTCCACTGACTCTAATCGGAGTTCACGGAGTTAAGGCCTGTTTGTGCTCCTCTTCCTCCTCTTCTTCCTCCTTCTCCTTCCCCTCGCTGGCCTACTTACAGACTACACTCACGTGGCACTAGGGCCAATCTCTCACACACAGACACATACACACACACAAACACACACCCCCCCCACACACACACACACACAGACACACACACTCACACCCACATATTCTCTCTCACACACAGGCACTAATACTACTATGCACTGATATGTTTTCTTAGCTTGTGAAAGAATATCTCAACATTAAACCAGCACTATGTAACTTTCAACTGCAGGTATTTACTCCATTTACTCCATATAACAATGTATTGTATGTGTATTGCGTACCTATAAAAATCTCAAGGATAAAACACAACAATCAACAAGTTAATCCATCCGGGATGGATTTCTCTCTTAAATGTTTTGTTGAGCTCCACTTTGGCAACCGGGCATCACCGTGGGAAAATCTCCGATGAGAGCAGCGGTCATCTGAAAATGATTTGGCTGTAACTGGAGCTACAGCTCAAGACACTCATGGCTGCTAATGGAAAACTGTACCTCATCCAGGTTTAAGTTAAAAAGTTTAATTACTTCCATGTTGAAAATTGAATGAATCTCTACGAACCATTCACAAAAGCATTGCGTGTCAGATACTATAGTTTCACTGTGTGGTCTGTAGCTTTTGCATAGACCTTTAGCACTTGGCAAACTCTAGAGGGATGCTACATCAAGTG
>JAXIVH010000032.1:5167737-5170237 GCA_036785325.1 Urophycis tenuis
AGCTCAAATTTTCTGGTCTGACCACCTGAATACGAGTAGTGAATATAGTATTTCGACTTCTCAATCTGCAACTTCTATCTGAATTGTTGAACAGCTTGAAATATATTTGAATTTCAAAGAGGCAATTTATAAACACATGAGAAAGATGACCTTGTTTTCCAAGTATGATATTTCAACGTTATGAATTCAATAGTGTTTACATTTCCATATACAACATTCAATGGAAGGTATATGAAGAATTCAAGAAGGCCATTCATCCATGTGGAAACTCCAAATACTCTGAAATGTTACAAAATGTAGGGCAAATGTTACAACATATATCAAAAACCCACGTGAACAATATAATAATCTTCAAAGGTACTTACTTCACTGCCATGTCTTCTCCCCCTTAACCTATTAAAACAATCACATCTGTCTGCCTTCAATTACTGCCATTTCCAACAAAGCACATCCCAGTAGACATGATCACAAGAAACACATCTCTCTTAAAAGGGTAAATAAACCCCCTTTTTAGCGGGACCAATTCTTCCTACGAGTTTCCAAAAAATACGATTGAACGCAAAATACGTCAGAAAGGTTTGAGAAAATCACTTGCTCAACAGCCAACATAATACAGACATAATACAGACAGTGTAAAAAAACGTTTTGTCCGTTTTGTAAGCATCAGACATTTTAAGTATTTCCCCCGCTTAACAACGTTTTAATCAAATATAATACAGAAATGTTAACTGCCACCAAACGGAACGCTTTTCAACTGAAAAAAGTGCTTTTGATTTTTTCTTACCCTCTAACACCTGACCAAATACAGGGCTGAGGTCACAAAGGAATATAAACGTGCATGTAATTCGTGTCTGAACAAGTGACTTCAGGAGAAGGGTAAATTCAGCAGTGCCACGGCAACAGAGAACGAGACAGAGAAGATTAATCGAGTGTCTGCGATGGAGGAGTGGATTAACAACAAATCTTAGCATGGAAATGGGTCAAATGTGTTATGTGTGTGACCTTTTGGTCTCCTCCCTGTCCTGACTAACTATGTCAGCAGAGTGACCCCTCTCGCCGCTCCTCCTCCACCCGCTGGTCTGTGATGAAGTTAGGTGGATATTTTCAGCTCTTCCATCACCCCTGGGGAACCTTACATAACACGCCCTCCCATCTTTGTCCCCCCCCCCCCCCCCCCCCCCATTCTCTCACTCTCCTCCACCCTTACTTTTATCCCCCTCACTCTCATCCTCGCCTTCTCTTTCCTCTACCCCTCATTCTCCTCCACCTATCCACTCCTTCCCTCCCTCCCTCCATCCCTCCCCCACTATGTTCCATCTGGCTGGTGTTAAGCTAGGCCACTAGGTCACTAAGCTAGGCAGCTGAACTAGGTTGCTAAGCTAGGCAGCTAAACTAGGCCGCTAAGCTAGGCCGCTATTCTGGTATGAGAAATCCTGCAGGTTATCTGCCCTCCGCAACCCGCTTGGCTAGCAGATATGAACCCCTCCCCAGCAGCTCCCCACCCCTGTGCTACTAATATAATAATCCGGCTGTTGCCCAGTGCAATCATTATGGGTTGTACAAACATGTTACTCAACACCAGCCTGGAGACACTGTGTGGGTGATGATGTCCACCGCAGGGCTGTTACACCACACAGACCTCCCTGGTGGAGGCAGCAGGAGGCCGTGTCAAGACCCGAACCCGAACCTGAAATGGCCGCCCTTGTAAAACAGAGCAGTTGCACAGCCAGCTGTGGCCTACACCCACCGTGTAGGCCTTGGTTTCTTGATTTTACGCATAAAAGATTTATCGCCGTGGCTATGAGTAGCCGACTCATTTCGATGATGAATCGACCGCCACTCGTATTCATCAAATCCTAATGTGCATCACATGCGTCAAGGTTTGATTGCAGGGTACTTTATCATTATCATTCAGTACGTTTACATGCAGCAAGAAATTCGAATTTCTAATCGTAAAAGACATCGTTCGGGACTTTTTAAGTGTATGTAAACACCTTAATCCGACCTACTTCGGACCTACTTCGGACATCTCAAATCGGATAACAACACCTAGATAATTCGTTCATAGTCTGACTTTTAACTGCATGTATACTCAGCAATCGATCTGAATCGGATTTTGCATTCTGCGCAGGCGCATCGCCATTCTGCGCGTGCGCAGAGCGCCACATAGCGTCCGGAGTCAGCCCATGCTCCGGCTGTTAATCCGATTCTCTGAACGGCATGTATACTCGGACAAGTGATCCGGTCTTAACGCATGTCATTATCTGATCCGATCAGAAATTCGAATTTCTTGCTGCATGTAAACGTACTGAGTGGCTGGAAGGGCTTCCCAGGCCCACACCGGAGGACCCTACCCTCACATTAGAGACTCCCACAGCCCCGAGGGAACAGAAGAACCCTGGAGGAACACCCAATAGTGAACCTACTGTCCCCAGGGATCACCAGCTGCTGTGCCTAGACAGAGCTGTGGGCGCCAGGTAGACATAGAATAACAATAGCA
>JAXIVH010000032.1:5172737-5197737 GCA_036785325.1 Urophycis tenuis
GAGAGAGAGAGAGAGAGAGAGAGAGAGAGAGAGAGAGAGAGAGAGAGAGAGAGAGAGAGAGAGAGAGAGAGAGAGAAATTACGTAATTGTTATGAAATTCCGCCTGTGTGGTTATAAGCGGGTCAGCCCAGGACGTACATGGCTGGGGGAGGTATGTGAAAGCCGATAGGACCGCTTCTTCGCGGGGGAGGTGACTTGCCGTGACCGGGAGGCGGCCCCCAGCAGCCAGCGCAGCGCCGCTGGTTCAGGCGAGGATATGCGACGTCCTTGGCTGAACTTTTGCGCGACGTTACCAATAATAAGAGTCTGCAGCGTCCAAGTGGAGCACAGCGTGCAGCAGGCGGCGACACGGCGCGATAATATGAAGTAACGCTGGTGGATCAACTCTCATAATCAGTGTTCAGTGGGGCAGTGAGACGACAGGTCGGCAGTGAGAGCGCAGCGGGACACAGCAAACTCAACCGCTCTTGTCGGAGTCTGGAACAGAAAAGAAAACACTATTGGAAGACTTGGGAGAAGTGCACGCTTGTTTTAGACGTTCACGCGTAGATTTGAGGTAAACTTGCTTTCTTGCTTTTCTTCGCCGTAGGCTGCATTTCCCGGCACTGTTACTGCTGTTACTACTAAATAGCTCTGGGTGTTATTTCATTTTTGATTTATATGTGCAGTCTAGAGTATTTGAAAGTCGCTTAGGCATCGTTTGAATTGATTGAAGTGCTGAGATACCGCAATGACTTATCCGCTAGTATTATTGATAAGTTAGATATTTATTTAGATAAAGGCCAATGTAATATATTCTATAATATATTCACGTAGTCTAAGTAGCGTTCTCTGCTACATATGACCACAGATATTTAACATTTGTGATCACCTGTACACTTTAACGCACTCTCTGAGTAGGACTTTTAAAAGCAAACGGAAAACAATTAAATATATTAGGCGATCAAGAAGAACGCATCCGTTAACACATAGTGAAGATGGACTTTTAACTGAACCACCTACAACATTGTTGGCGTCCCAGTTGAAAGATTTGATTTTTATATTCAAAACTTCTATATGTGAATGCCCAGCACATGTACCCTTCCGCAGTCATGTTAGTTATGTTGGCTTAGCCTATACCATTTCCACATATTATGTCATTTATAGCAACAATCTCAGCTGTTTGTATGTTGGGTTTTTTTTACACTCTTCGTCATCATGACAGGATGCAGATTGTTTGCACATCCGCCTCCGATGCCTGTTGCTTCTATTATGAGCTATTGAGCCGTGCTAGTACAAAGGGCTGGCAGGTTTTATGGAGAGATAAAATGAGGTTGCATAATACTCTTGCATAACAACTAAATCCCCTTCTGTCTTGTTTTCCTTCTTTTGGTCACTAGGTGGCACTGTTGGCTGTTATCTCCGACTGACATCGCGGCACATTGAAGAAGCATAATGAGTGCTGTCATGTTTGACGAGTCCCAGCAGATGAGGAGATCACAGGAGGGAGGTGATCTGCAGACCATGGACTCCTCTGGCGGCGGGGTCTCTCCTCCCAGCGGAGGAGAGGAAGGAGGAGGCGGCCCCGCCCTGTCCTTCACAGACGAGGCGGTGTCCATCCTGACGTCCAGCAGCCTGCTGGCCCACTCCCTGCTGGGCCACTCCACCGCCGCCGCCGCCACCAAGCGCAAGGCCAGCCCCTCCTCCAACGCCGCGCTGCGCCGCAAGCGCGAGTTCATCCCCGTGGACCAGAAGGACGACGGCTACTGGGACAAGCGGCGCAAGAACAACGAGGCGGCCAAGCGCTCGCGGGAGAAGCGCCGCGTCAACGACATGGTGCTGGAGAACCGCGTCCTGGCGCTGCTGGAGGAGAACGCCCGGCTCCGCGCCGAACTGCTGGCGCTCAAGTTCCGCTTCGGCCTGGTCAAAGACCCCTCCGGCGCCCCCGCGCTGCCCCTCGTCTCCACGGCGCCGCCCTGCGCCCCGCAGAGGCCCGGCCCCTACTACCTACCCCGGGCGGACAGGGAGCTCTCGGGGACCCTCCCGGCCTCGCACCACCCCCACCACAGCCAGTCCCTGCGGGCGATACGGGACCCGGGGGGCCACCTGTCGGAGGACTCGGGGTTCTCCACCCCCGGGGGCTCCAGCGTGGGGAGCCCCGTGTTCTTTGAGGACCGGCTCAGCGACGGCGGCAAGCTGTCGCCGCGCGGCGGCGGCGCAGAGGACCTGGGCTACGAGCTGCACCACTCCCCGTCCGCCGCAGAGGGCCCCGGGACCCTCACCCCAACGGCACACCCGGCCTACTCCTCCGCGGACTCCATGAAGACTCTCCCCCACAAGCTGCGCTTCAAGGTGCCGGGCAGCGGGGAGGCCGGCGATGGTGGGACGGGGGAGGCGGCCAGCGCCAGACGCAGCCCGGCACTCGCCGCCACGTGTCTGGCGAAAGGTCCCGGGGTGAGGGGATTGTGGGTCCACCCACCGGAGATGGAGGACGGAGCTGTGCGTGGGCGGCAGACCCCACCGTGCGGACCCTCCCTGGGGGGGGACTACCAGAACGAGAACAGCGTGCTGCGCTCCCAGCTCTCCTCCCTGAGCGAGGAGGTGGCCCAACTCAAGAAGCTCTTCACACAGCAGCTCATGTCCAAAGTCCATTGAGTCCACTGAGACCTAAGAACTGAGAATCCACAGTCCACTGAGACCTGAGAACCTAGTGTACTGGGTTGAACTAGTCGAGACTGAAACAGACCATAAAATAATAACTGTATGGAGAAACCATACTTAATGGACAAATGGCAAAAAATTTCTTCTGTTCGTCAGTTTGGTTTTAAATATTGTATTGTGTTATGTACTCTGTGCTGTATGTTCTCTGAAATGGTGTCAGGATTGTAATAATCCTTCACATTTGAATGATCCCTCACACGGTCCTTCATTACCAAGTCTTAACTGTTTTAATTCTGTTTCATTTTCAACACTGACTCACACAGAGATAACTGCATGCACACACAGCTTGTTTAGTCTCTCATTCCTAAACCATGGACACTGGATGGCTCTGAGGAGACGGAGGGCCGAGGGGGGCCGCGGCCATCACTCTGGACTACTAGGATCCTGTCCTTCATGTTACAGCAGGACTCAGAAGAGGAGGTTACCTTTTAGCTGAGCCCTACCAAATATAGATTCAGACAAGCGTGAGAAATTATCAAAATCCTCTCTTCCACTCAATCTCTTCTGGCCGACATCACTTCATTTATATTGAGTCATCAGATGCTTTCTTCCAAAATGACTTTTTCAGATGCGAACACTATACTATATATACTTATACTATAGTACACGTAAAAAATGTGATTAACAGAAAGCGTGAAGAAACTGCTCCACAACCCATAGAAGACAACAGTGTCGACTCGCCATGAGAATCAGGGAGCATTGTGGTTCATTTGTTTGTCACTCGATTCACAACTTTTATGTCATCAAAGTAATCCCCCTGAAGACCTGTCTCACTTGGCCCCATCGACAGCACCTTGGGATTATTGAACAGTGCTATATGAATGTAATTTATAATGTATTAATGCTGCCCACCAGAGGGTTGTGGACCACAGCTTGGGAAACCACTGCTCTACGCTCCAATACCCTGGTAGCACTTGGGAAATGACTGGCATACTAACATACTACTACTTTTGTGATTAGTGAGTTAATACAGATTTTGAAATGTGCACTGGTAATGTGGTCATTAAAAATACCCATTCAGCCTACATACATGCGCACACAGAAATACTCATCACAATTGCATACAGATGGACAGAAAACATGTTGAAAGCTTTAATTTATTAAGGGTTGAGGTGATGTATTATGCTTCTGTGTGAGGACATTGTCAGGTCAGATGTCCAGAAGAGGAATGTCTCAATTCTGTCAGTAGAGTCATGTTAACCGTACTGAGCAAAGGAGATGAATTGATCTCCTGCAGATCTGTGCACAAATATTTTTTTGTACCTTTAAATAAACATTTCACAACGTTTAAGAATGCAATGTTACATTTCCTTTCCTGACTGCGTTGGTTTTGTAGATAGAACGAAAGAGAGAGACACATATATAGATATTTGGCTCTGCCTTAACCCCTCTTTGGTGACGCACACGCGTCTAAAATTACCATGAATGCAATATTATTTCTCAATCAAAAGGGGGCAGCAACTGCTACACATTGGCTGCTCAGTCGCGGCTCGTGACCATAATTAGCCAACATGTTATTTATTGTCTGACATAAATTTATCCTTATTACCAATCTGCACGACTCTGACGTGCAAATGTGTATGTATGTGTGTCGTGTGTATGTGGGATCGAGATTGTGTGGATGTGAGATCGCACTGTGGCACATGTTGTGCGTGCGGAGGTGCCCTAAAGACGCTTTGACGCACGCACACACGTGCGGTTCTCCACAGACGTCATCAGTTCTCCATTAGATACTGTGGAAAAAAAGACCTAAAAATAATCTTTTCATTCATTGTTAGGCTACAGCTCAGCGTGTGTCATCCTGCGTTCATCCCATTGAAACCCCTGCACGAGTTTTAACTCGAGCATACATAGCGAGTAGTGCACCCATGTGCATTTTCAAAAGGTTAGTCCTGTCTATCCAGGCACACTCAAAGACCCCGTATATGAAGATCTATCATTTGGTATGAGTGAAAGTGGAGCAGAATTCCACCTCTTGGTTAACAGGGAGAGCACGGGCATTGGTGACAGGTATTGAGGGTGTAGCAAAGTGGATTACAAATAAAGGAAAAAGGAAATCTACTGAGGACTGACGGCCGCCTCTACTTCCCGCGCGTGCCATCCTCGTACACACCCCTCAAGAACCGCATCCCCCCCCCCACACACACACACACACACACACACACACACTTTCCCCCACGTTTTGCCCCTTCACCCCCCAACCCACCCACCCACCCCCATTTTTTTTTGTAAGAGGATAAAGCCTGTTGCCAGGCAGGCAGTGCGACAGTTGCCATGGGAACACTCACAGACACAGCTAGGAGGGGGAAACGATTGGGTGCGGTTGGGTGGTGAGGATGGGGCGCGCGGTATTGGGGGAGGGGACCCGCGGTTCACGGCCGGCGTCTCGTGTAGCCGGTTGGGACAAAGAGAGGGGGAAATAAGGACCCGCCCATCTTCCGTTTCAAACTAAGTTATGAATTAGTTTGGATTTTAGCGTCTTATTTACTTCCGTTTTTTGCTAGTTCTGAGCTGGGTGTTAGAAATAGATTGTTCACTAATAAAATGGATGATTCATTCATTTATCTTCTGATCTTGGTTCAAGGTGCTACATTTTAAAGAACAACATGGATCTCATGTGTTTAATCTGAAATCTGATCATTCACAGGAGAGTTACGCGTGAATGATTAGTGAGTCATATATACAAATTAATGGTGAATTGCCTTCTAAATCTAGCATTCCAAATATAGCCTAATTTAAACTCTGTGTGTGTGTGTGTGTGTGTGTGTGTGTGTGTGTGTGTGTGTGTGTGTGTGTGTGTGTGTAAGAGAGAGAGAGCGAGAGAAAGAGAAAGAGAGCAATAGAGAGAGGGGTATATATAAACCTATACTTAAACATAACATCAACAGTGCAAGCACATGGGGCCTCCAGAAATTAGCAATTATCCCTCTAGCCATCCACTTGTTTACATCATGATGGATTTTTAAACGGCCTGACAGGTTGCACCGACCACCGCTGAACACTCTGCCGCTCAAAGGAGCTGTTCCCGTTGCGTAATGTTGTTCCAGCGGTCACGCGTTGGGAGTGGGGAGTAGCAGGTGACGACCCCGTCACCTACCCCGCCATTCATCCGCCAACCAAGCCTCCGAGGACGCCAGACGTCGTCAGCCGGACAGGAAGTTGGCGAGGCGGCTCGGCTGGCGCTCCAAGATGGTGTCTGGCAAGGGAAGGTGCCATGTGGCGTGATCACACATTTTGTGTTCTCCACAAGAGGGTGACTGGCGGGTAGGGGGGCTTCCGGGCTGGCGGCCGCTCAGATACAAGAAGCCTATGGCTCTAACGTTCGCTGATATTCTGCACACGCACCGCTCATTCCAGTGATGCACTTGTTCACACGGTTAAAGTGATGGTTCGGAGTAAAATTCACCCTGAGGTAGTTTCCTCCAATAATCCAGCCAAATACCCCCTCAGATGCATTTCTAGCGACGGTCAATATTGGTCAATATTGGTCAATATTCAATATTGGCTTAGTACTGGAGTGAATGGTACAGTGTGTATATCTCGTAAATTACCCCACTAATAATGCATGGATTGTTACCCAACTTCTGTAGTAGTACATATAGGGTCTGTACTCACAAAACAAGGCATTTTAAAGTTTGTAAGTACACCAGGAGTTTTTTAAAAGAGCACTTTCCTGATAGCTTCAACTCTCTGCTGCTAACGGTACCACTGCGTCAACGTCACTTCCGTCTTTCCGGAAAAGTCCGTAAAAGTCGTCTTCAAAACTCACAAGTGTAAGGAAAAAGTTAGTGAATTCAACACTGAATTCATCGAAATGTATTGACAACTGAAATAATTGAATACTTGATATTATGTACATTGTTTGTTGTGTACGACAGTCCCCAAAAGACGGAAGTGACGTCGACGAAATTACCTCAGGGTGAATTTTACTCCGAACCATCACTTTAACCGCCGACCTCATACCCAAACTAACTATTTCTAGCCTGATACAGAAATAAATTATGTCGAACCTGACACCTAAAATCACTGACCTGACAACTAAACAAACCATCTCTAACATAATACTCCATCTCTACCTAATAACTATACATTTCCACATCTAACTAAATATCAACATTTGTATACCAAAATATATTTTTAAGTCAAATATATATTTATTTTTTACATTATGATAATTGTATTATATATACTTAACCATCTGTGATCCAATAATTGAAAGGTAAACATTTCTGAAGCATCACAGGAAATGATCACCAGATAACTCCTTGCAGCTGGACGCACCTCAGATAATCCTGATATGTTTATTTGAAGGCCAAGTCTCACTATCTGCAGCTATACAGTGGGATGACGATCTAACTAGTCTTCTGTAGGTCACAGTAACATCCATACCAACCAGAACAGTCAGTCATCCGGCAGGTCACACTGTCTCTAGCCACTCAGGGCCTTCACTCACACACACGCACACACACACACACACACACACACACACACACACACACACACACACACACACACACACACACACACACACAGACACACGTAGAAACGCACAACCTTCACACTATCGTCTATACTTCCAAATCAGAAGATAGGACAAGAAAATGTTGTCACACTAAGGTCAAGAGCCCAGACCCTGCGTCTGTGTGTGTGTGTGTGTGTGTGTGTGTGTGTGTGCGTGTGTGTGTGTGTGTGTGTGTGTGCATGCGTCATCTGTGTGCATCTGCGTGCGTCTGTGTGTGTTTGAGAGTTTGTGTGTGTATGTGTTTGTATGCATTTGTGTGTTAATCACCACATGTATATAGTCTTTCATATGCATATAGCATGGAGGAGGTACATTTAACATTTTTCTATTTCGATCTGAACAGACCAAATAACATCATTACAGAGACATTTAATTGTGTTTGAGTTACAATCACCGGGTCAACAGCACCTTCTCCTTCCTGCCCCCCACCCCCCCTCCCACCCCACACACACACAGTCTCCACTGTAACCAGGAAGTGAGCATCATTAGCCAGCATATTGTCCTCCTTTATCTGCACTGGTGATGGGATGATCCCATGCTTTAGTCATGTGATCATTAAGCCTAATCTTTCCTACGATCACTTACTATTGGCTTGTTGATTTCACTAGTTAGAGGTGAGCTAGTTTGAAAGGCCTTACCTGTATTCTAAGTGGTCCACTTCTACCATACGTAGTGCACTATTTTGGGTGTCAACATTGTGTAGTGCTGTGCAAAATGTGAGCGCAATGTATTGTAAAAGCAGTGCACAATAAGGCACAGTAATTCCTGCACAACAAAGAGCGGCTTTCCTTGAGTCATTGATCAGATTCATCCAATAGAGGCATATGAGTTCTTTATGCTTATGAGCTTATAAAGCAGGCAGCCCACGTCTTGCAGAAGAAATGTTTGGCCAGGTCGGAAGCAAAGAAAGGTTTTGATCGAGGAGATCACTGTAAAAATGAACAATAGAAAACACATGCGTGATTAATACAAAAATCAAGGCAGTGAATTTATTTTTGATTTATTTCCGCAATTTGATTACTGATTCATCATCTGCATGGAGACCCTGAGGTCTTAACGAATGAAACGTTCTGTGACCAAAACAAGGCTGTATGGAACGAGATGTTCTGCAAAGAAGGTATTCTGGTTGACAAGTCTACTTCTTTTGAAGTATGCTGCCAGCGTTGACATGTGCTGGTTTAGTAATGCGCCCAATACAAGTCTCTCCGCTGGTCGTACATGTCTAGACATTATCAACACTCTCAACACCAACATCTCTGGACTACAGTTCACATGTCTCTCCATTTAGCTTCATTTCCTTCTTTCTAAATCCTTATCAGCGCTAAGTAAATAGAAGGAGATTGATGTGATTGGTCAGAACGGACGACCTACATAAAGCAGGTGACCTACTTACATTCTCAGCAGGACCAATAGAGGGCATTGGAAGCAGTACCACTACAATGACGGAGATGAAGTAACACGCCATACCCATTGAGCCCTAGACAGTAGGTCAACATTACAGAATAGGGCTGGTAGGGCTGCACCATAATGTCACATTACAATGGCCACCTCAATCTTGGAAGAATAGGAGCAATGGGATGTTAGTTATTGGAATGTTAGAAATGCTTTTTGTTCATTTTTTAGTAATTTAGCATTCAACTATTTGTCATTATGGGAAGACATTTAGGTATTTGAAACAGCAACGGTAAGACGCAGTGAAAAAAAACATTTGTCTAGGTCAGTATATGTACTTTATTTAGGATTGTATAGTGGGCCAATACTACAACTCTCTTGAGTCCTTTCAATATATGCCCTATAAATTGTGGAGTAAGTAGGCTTACAGTCTATGTGTTGGGTTGTGTGAGTTATCTTTCAGATCTCTCTCTCTGTCTCTTCTTCAACATATCACTCTACATATATGTGTCATTAACATTGAACTTAATTGGCAAGGAACATAACTTAACCTTTATTATGGGCATTGGGCCTGCGTCTCACCGAGAGCGCGCGAGAGCGCGCGAGAGCAAGAAGGAAAAACGTGACTAGGCACCCAGAGCGCCTAGTTATGCAACGACTGACCTACTAACATACATTTACAGACACGGAGAGGGAGAGACACACAGAGAAAGAGAGAGGGAGACAGAGAGAGAGCGAGAGCCAGAGAGAGAGCGAGCAAGTTCTTCACATAACACGGAACACGTAGACAATACGGGGCTCGGTATTTATGGAACACACTAACCGGGGAGAGCTGTGTTTTGAACCGGAGGCACACGCGGCATCTCTACCCACCAGTTGTTGAACCTGAACGAGGCTGCCGTTTTTTTTGGATTCTTAAATAAGAAGCAGAAAGGTATGTTCTACTTTAATTCATGTCATGTATTGCATTTTCTATGAAAAAAAAGACTGCAGCGTGCATTTTCCATGTAATCAGCCCAGTCATCTGGATAACACAGGTAATGCATTCTTCTTGGATTAGGTTTGATCTACTTCCGATGAATGTTTTGGGGCATGTTTTTGTGAGTGACTTGTGTATAGGAGGCCGTTTGTTTTGGTTAGACGCTGGGTTTCTCAACATCAACGCGATACTCTTTCCCCCCCCGCGTTGAGTAACGGGATGGCTGTGGGGGTTCATGCGGGCGCTCGGAATTCCTTTACAAGAGGTGGTTGGGGGTCGTTTGCAGTTTAAGAGAAAGCGAAAAACACCTTTGAGGCGATGGTGGGGGGGGGGGGGGGGGGGGGGTCAAATCAAACGCGTTACGACACTGGTATGATCAGATCATGGTCGAAATGATGTATTCGGCGTGCTACGATGCAATGGGGCTATCCGTGTTTCTGCAAATATGGTGTGGCATTGCAGTCACATTTCATAACATGCATTGATTAGGCCTACCTCTTGGTAATTTAATTGCAGTTATCACATACAAAAGTAAACAAATAACGGGAGTCATTGTGTAGAAATGAACAGTAGCAGCAGAAATCCTTAATCTTATTATTCAGGGAGAGCCGTCCACGCTTCTCGTTGTCACGTGCGGTTACTTCTTTGTAAGGTTAGCGCGGGTGCGCACCCAGGTTAACCCTTTCCTGACGCTTTCGAGACACAAAACAGCAACGGGTGCTCGGCATCGCTGCGCACACACCGCATGTTTTTTTTGGTGATGGATTATGGTAAAAACGGGGAATACTGCTTGAGTTGCAGGCGCGCGGCTGACCAGTTGTCAGGTGAGGTAACTGTTGGCATCTCCTAAGCCTAGTGGGTCAGATGTGGGTCAGGTGTGGAGCCTGTGATCGTGTCTTCATCACACACCCACACACGCGCACGCACACGCGCGCGCGCACACCCACCCCCCCCCCCCCCCCACACACACACACACGCACACGCACACGCACACACACATCGACATAGAGGTAAGGCTTGTATTTTTGGATGATTCGAATATTTATAATATTTGTTATAGTAACAAAGGAGGTGGGCGGGCAGGTGTGTAATATTTCGGTTGGCTGATTTGTTATTGGTTTTCTGTTCCCGCTTATTCAGTACCATTGGTTTAATGTTCTTTACCTGTACTGAAACTGAACATAATCACCTGTATATAGGCGTAGCACAACACTTTACAGTAAGATGTTGTCAATGATAATAATAATAAAAAAAAATCCAAGTTACGCGTGTGAATTAGAACAAACATCTCCACTCTGTATGTGTCTTGATTTTTATGTATGGCAATTAAGGATAGCCTTTGCTATATTTTTGGACCCGCTCCTATGGTTAATAATACACCGCACGTGGGTAGGCTATGTTACGACCACCCCTCCCCTCCACTTGCAGCATTTGTTCCTCAGCGAATGCGTGCGCACGCGTCTATTCATCATTCCCAGTTAACATAGGCCTAAGCCTACGCACACAATTATAATAATTATTATCAGTATGCAAATAGTAGTCGTAATCAGTATGTAAATAGTAGTCGTAATCAGTGTGTACTAGTGTAATAGTCGACCTTTTGGCCACCCTCGCATTTGTTTCACCTTCCCTCCCTCGTGAGGCGAAGGGAGAGACGCGTGCGGTCGTTGTTTACGTGCCGCGCATGGAAACCATTGCAGACACAAGGTTATGCGAGTTGCATAATAATACATGAATGAAATAATTAAAACGGATTTGGGAGCAGGGGGGATTATTACGCAACCGGCGGAAAGCAACAGTCTCTGGGCGCCGCCGCGGGCGCCTGCCGCTGCGCATTGGTTGGCTCAGACGGCAGGTCGCTATGCCAGCTCAGAATGTAGGTCACATTGGTCCCGAGGGACGGGGTGTCTGTAAAGCGCGCCGTGCGCAAGACGAAACCTGCGCCATAACAAAGAAACGCAGTAGTGGGCCTATTATGCACGCGTAATCAGAAATATAAAAGCTGAATTGTGAACAAAAATAACCAAACCGACCAACCAACCAAAACAAACAAAAACAAGTAGACCTGACACTTATATGACACTTATATACTGCTGCATGACCTGTCTTAGACTCGAGTCTATCGTATAGGGTTCTGCTTGTTTATCAGTATTCCAGCCTCCATTTTGCTGTGTTCATCAATTAATCCATGTAGCTGGTCAGCAGCAGTGAGGGGTGCAGAGCTCTGAGCAGAGCTAGCATGTGGGCCCCTGGGCCCTCTCTCACAGGGTTTCCTGGCCCCATGTGAGCTGATAAAAGATGAGGGCCGTGCTTTGTTGTTGCTCCGCATTCTGGAGCGTTTAGTAGGCCACCAGAGCTCATGTGACTGGGGAAGCACATGGCGAGAGAGAGAGAGAGAGAGATAGAGAGAGCGAGAGAGAGAGAGAGAGAGAGAGAGAGAATGAGAGTGGGCGAGAGAGCGAGAGAGGCCAAAGGGGGCGTCCTGGAACCAGAATCTGGACCCATGAATCCGCCTTCCGGCCTATCTCTCTCATCCCACATTTCCTCACCTCTCTCCCTCTCTCCGTTTAGTTTTTTTTTTTTTTTTCCTGGAGAGGATCAAGCCGGCCACAAGAGTTGAATCCAAGACACGCTGGTCCACGTGCCCAGAGCACAGCACCCCAAACAAGGAGGGGGGGGGGCGGGGCCTCTGCGAGTCTCTCACTCTGAAATCGCAGCCCACTCCACCTTAACACGCGGCCCGGGGCCACGGGGCTGTGAGCATGTGCCAAGCCCTGGCGTGGCCTACTTGCCCCGGCGCTGACTCTGTGGTATTTCTGGGGAAAAAAAAACAAAAAAAAAACTCTGTAATATGTCCGGCTGCTGCTGCTGCACCCACCCATCCCACTTTGGGTCTCTCTGCATTCACCGAGTGCCACGAGCTGGGACCAGAGGACAGAGAGGGACAGTATAGGGACCAGAGCACAGTGAGGGACAGTATAGGGACCAGAGGACAGAGAGGGACAGTATAGGGACCAGAGGACAGAGAGGGACAGTATAGGGACCAGAGGACAGAGAGGGACAGTATAGGGACCAGAGGACAGTGAGGGACAGTATAGGGACCAGAGGACAGAGAGGGACAGTATAGGGACCAGAGGACAGAGAGGGACAGTATAGGGACCAGAGGACAGAGAGGGACAGTATAGGGACCAGAGGACAGAGAGGGACAGTATAGGGACCAGAGGACAGAGAGGGACAGTATAGGGACCCGGGGACAGAAAGCAATAGAGACAGTGTAAGAGTGAAGAGATGATCGAGAGAGAGAGAGAGAGAGAGAGAGAGAGAGAGAGAGAGAGAGAGAGAGAGAGAGTAATCCAGGTCAAGTCATTCACATGAAACAGGATCTACTGGCTCCATTGTTTAATTATAACTCATTTATCTCTGTATTGTTGTGCTAGACAGGACGAGCAGGAGTTTGACGTGCAATTATTTTTGATTTTGATTCTCACTGGAATGCAATGTGTGGCGGGCGGCTCTGTGACAGGTGGTTGGTGTTTGGTGTGGGACAACCTTCCAAGAGGAATCTGTTTATTGGGCGGTGGCTCGCAGCGCAGAGTGTTTGTTGTTGTCATGTGTTTCTAGCGGTGGCCACCATGACGAGTTCAGGGCCCGTGAGTGCAAGTCACATTTGATTGGCTGCCTCAAATGTGTTTTTTTTTCTCCTCTTTTGTTGCTATGGGTGACAGATCCATTCTGCCAGTGCCAATACTATCACCGTCACTATATCAGCTCCCTCCCCGCCATCACCGCCTCCCGCTCAGCTCCCCTCCCCTCCACCTTCTCCCTCACAAACATCCTCTCTCTTCTTTGGATCTCTTTGTCTTCACTTGTCTGTTCCTCGCGACTCATCACTCATCAGTCACCTGCTCTACGCTTCGACATCCAGCACTCTAAACCCACCTTCCTTCCTTCCTTCCTTCCTTCCTTCCTTCCTTCCTTCCTTCCTGCCCTCATTCCTTCCTTCTTCCTTTCCTTCCTTCCTTCCTTCCTTCCTTCCTTCCTTCCTTCCTTCCTTCCTTCCTTCCTTCCTTCCTTCCTCCCTTCCCTCTCTGCTTCTCTCTCTCTCTCCTGTCTGTCTCTCTCACTGACCTATATTTAGACAGTGGTACAGTGTGGTGCTGGTAGGTTGGTATTATCAGCGGTTCTTTCTGGGTCAGTGGGTCACGGATCAGCGAACAGTCTCTCCTGTCCCCCTCGTGCCTCAGGAACACATGCCCCGGCTCACGGGATCACCGTAAACTGTTCCGCTTGCAAACGACGCACATGCGCGCGCACACACACACACGCACACACCTTTATTTTCAAGTGTTAAAGCTGCCTTAGTGTTGAGCACAGGAAGCATCTATATAGCGACCTCTAGACTTTCCCTGTGTAGCAGTCGATTACTGCTCACATTTTGCCATGCGTTTGTCCTGTGTAAATAACTATCTTTCTGGATCTAAAATTGGATTTGGTCCTCCAAGGCGGCGAATGATTAAGATCGGTAGTTTAAATTAGTTGTCTCATGTATTGTTCAATGCTCAATAATTTACTTAAAATAGCCCACGTTGGGGGCTCATCACGGTGCTCCACGGAAGTGTGTTTGTTTGTGTCCGAGCCCACCTGTTCCTCCACTGATCTCTGGAATCCTGGCTGGCCAGCCTGGCTTTTCACTTGGGCCTGCTGCTCAGTTGTTAGGACTTCCTGCTCGCTCGCTCATCTTTCCTTCCAGGGGCCCTTGACCTATATTTACCACGCCCCACCTCCTCCTCCCCTCCCACCACACTACATACCTCTGAATCTGCTGTCCCTGGAGGCACTATCCTTGGTCTGTGCTCATGTCTCTCTCTCTCTCTCTCTCTCTCTCTCTCTCTCTCTCTCTCTCTCTCTCTCTCTCTCTCTCTCTCTCTCTCTCATTCTCGCTCTCTGCATCATTGATTTGACATCTCATTATGCCCACATATAGGGGATTTACTTTTCACGGAAGGAAAAAAGAGATAACAGTAATCTCGTTGTTGCTGTGACTCAGAAGAGGCTCGAGATGTTAGGCTTCAACCGTTTCACAGAAGGACATGAGGATAGCGTTTAGCTGGATTTTACATCATGCACGTAACTGCAACTCAGCTGCCAGACATGGTGTTATATTTAGCATAGCCTAGCGATGCTAGTCCAGTTATATTTAGCCTTAGAGAGCGATGCTAGTCCTCCAGCTGCTGTGGAAAGCATGAGCTCAAGCTATCTGGAGACAGTGGAATGTTGGCCCTCTCTGAACAACTCAAACCTGCCCAATCACCCGCATTAACCTTGAACACCCATTCAATAAAGTCAACATCACTACACTATACTCAGGGGTCATGGGCCCCGTGCAGAAAAGATCAATGTGGGGGGGGGGGTTACGAGGTCATACCTTATTTACAGACATCTAGAGGTTGTTAATTTGGCTGCCAAAGTGCAATGTCAAAGCCAGGAATGACAAGACAAAGATGAGGCGCACACAAGCTGGCGGTCCCCCTGGAGTGATCCAACACTTCTGGTATTCCTGGTGTATTCACACATATTTTTTCTCTTTCTTTGTCTCCGCAGCCTTTCATCTCCCAGCCAGCGAGAGAGAGAGGCGCTCCCCAAGAGACCGGCTAGCCAACGCAGACAGACTGACCTACATCCTGCTAACTGCCTGAAGCTGTTGGTCACAGCTCCCTCCACTCTGCTCACGGGAGAACAGCAAACGGGCAAAGCGGGTCACAGGATTTCCTCCACACAGAGCTGCGTTGCACTGAAGGAGCTCAGCGAACACGGGAGAGTCTGGACTCAGTTCCCCAGAACCGTTTCACTGTGTAAATGACAGGAGTAAATGCTGACCTATTCCTGATCTTTTTGGCTAATTTAGACACTTGAGCCACTTGATCCTGGAATAACAGAGTTGACTTTACAGGCATAAGAAACTGTTTATACCCAATGTGGGTAACCTGCAAGGAAGCATATGCTCTCAAAAGGACATTGGCCAATCCTCGTAATTGAGAAACTGTATTTTAATTATTTTAAACCAGGCTATCACCAAGCCCCCCGTCCCTCAAACCGTCTGACCTAATTCTTTTTTCAGTTGGTCTAGCAAGAATTAAAACTGGCTGCAACAGGACAAGAATGGAAAGTCTGAGCACAGCTGTGACACAGTTAAACGAAAACTCAGAGAACGAATCGAGCTGTCCAGAGACCGATCTACAGGAGTCTCTTCCGTCGACCCCAGGAGCACCCGCTCGCCTTGGACGCCCCGCCAAACCAAAGGCCAACATGAGCTGCAGGCGCAAGCGTGAGTTCATCTCCGACGAGAAGAAGGACGCCTCCTACTGGGAGAAGCGCCGCAAAAACAATGAGGCAGCCAAGCGGTCCCGCGAGAAGCGGCGCCTGAACGACATGGTCCTGGAGAATCGCGTCATGGCACTGAACGACGAGAACGTCAGGCTGAAGACAGAGCTGCTGCAACTGAAGCTGCGCTTTGGCCTCATAAGCACCGCCTCCTACATGGAGAAGAGCCAGCAGATCAGTGGAGCCAACACATCAGGCATCAGCGGCTCCTCCTCCTCCTCCCACTACTACTCCAGCGGCTACTCCAGTGGCTCCCAGGTCATGATGAACTCGGACTCCTCTGAGACAGAGCAGTCGGGCCGCGGTGAAGGCCTGCTGGTGAAGTATTCCCCACGGGGTTCGCTCTCAGACATGTCAGACACCTCCTCCAGGACAGCCCAGAGCCCCTGGGCTTTGAGATCAAGCAGGAAAGGGAGAGGTCGGAGATGGACATCACAAACGACACCACCACCCAGATCATGTTCAACATCCACCGTGGGCTGGCTGCCATGCCTACACCACACCAAATTCAGCAGCATTCTCAGGAGCAGGAGTCTGAATCCTATCATGGACAAACTCAGCACCATCAGCACCACCAGCCTCAGCCTCTTCAGGAAGCCAGTAACCCCCTAATGTCCCCCAAGCCAGAATCACTCACATGCCCCTGCTGCCCAGAGGAGCGTCATCCTCTACCGCTCCAGTAGCACCCCCTACCCTGTAGAGAGCATGGCGAGGAACCAGGACTTGGAGCTTAGCGCACCCAAGCAGCAGATCAGCAGCTCTGGGTCCAGCTGCGTGGGCAAGCTGCAGCAATCCAGAGAGACCACAGAGACTCTGGCTGAGGTCACCCAGCAGATGAAGAGAAAGACACTGGACTCCCCTTCATATGAATTTTCAGACAGCCGCAGCGAGGCCGGGAGGTGCAGGCATTCAGTGCTGCACAGCTCTCACACCAGCAGCACCAGCATCAGCAGGAGGGGGAGAGTGTCTCCCAGTCCACCCTGTACCCCCACACCCCCAGACACACCACTCATACCTGTGCATCCAAGACGAGGAGCCCCCAATGCTGACCTATGAAGGTGGGAGCAGGAGTGAGGTCTTCTACCAGCAACACTCAAGAGGCTCCAACAAAGACACCTCGTCCAGTGACGGAGACCCCCGCAGCTCCGACAAAGACGCATCCACTGACGACGACGAGTCTCCATCTTCGTTGTGCTCTGATGCGGGCAGCTACCCAAACCAGCATCTCATCCGGTTCCACCAGCCAGCTTCCCCACTGCCCCCATGCAGCTCTCAGGTCCAGTCTAAGGATGCTCAAGGGGAGGTGAGGGGAACTGCCTTACCCCACAAACTCAGACTGAAGCACAGGTCCATGAGCACAAGCGGAAGCAACTCTGGTCAGGAGTCACCGGCCACCCCTCCCTCTGCCATGTTGCCTTCCCTGCCCCAGCACCCTACCTGGCCCTGGCCACCCAGCAGAACCATGGGAGGGACAGCTATAGCTTAGTGGGCATTAGCAACCAGGGCACATCAGGGGAGGGAGCAAGGACGGACAATGGGAAAAAAGAGTCCAACGTTCGGCGATCAAAGCAGCAAGTCTGAGTGACATTTGCGGTTTAAGCTGCTTCAGAGGGCAGAGCTGCCTCTGGTTACCTATTGATTTACCAGCATGTATGCCCTCCATTCCGTAGCACATCCCTCACATTGACCCCTCCTTGGGACAGGAAGCTGGACTTCTCCCACACTATCATCACACAGGGCTGGACGTTTTGAGGACCCTGTGATATATATTTGTATATAATGTATAGGTATTTCATTTCTTACACCCTCTTCATACAGAAGCACTTTTGTTAATGCAAAGAGAGGGGGAATGGAACAGCCTTTTGTACTTCAACCCCCCACTATTGTTCACTGTTGTGAATAATAGTGAGTGCGTGTTTTTTAGCACAGAATGTAGTAACCGAAAACTCTTGTCTTTCTCAAGCTTTATCAGTACTATTCATTTGGTACAAATTTGACTTTAGACAAACATACAAATGTGTGGCTATCTGCCTTAATTTACTCAAATGCAAACAAAAACGGGGACCATTCCCTAGACCAAAGAAGCAAAGGCATCTACAAAACTACAGATACCAAGTTCCATACCTCTTCCTTCGACCCTACCTCTAACCTGCCCACCCCAAACCATGTCTATTGTTTTACAATCTCCTCTACTTTTTCAAGCACTTGTTTTGTATATGATTGTGATATATCAATATACCTATCTTATATAAATATATATTTTGCAAAGAAAATTGGGGGGGGGGGGAACAATTTTGAAAAAAAAAAAAACGAAAAGCTAAAAAAGCTGAAGAGGATTTGGAAAGTGGAGTGTCCCAGGATGAATCAGATTAATGTACAGCCATTCTGTGTCCATGTTGTCCCAGACCCCCCACTGACATGAAAACACATCTCTCTCCATTGTACAGCTTGAGTGTTTCGTTTAAATGGTTACCAGCTGTGGGCTGTGCGCTGATATTCAATTGAAGCTTTATCAACAACGTTGTGTTCTTCCCATCTACTGGCCCTATGTATTTATTTCCCTGCTTTGTGCTCATTTCATCTTAGGCGCCCAGAGAGTGATAGCCTATGGATGTGCATGGACTCATGTATGGGATGCTTGCCACATAGCCCTGGTTCAGATAAATCATCCAAGAAACGGAAGTCCTAAGTGGCTCTGATAGTGAGTCACATTGACTTAAGCTTTGCAGGATGCACTGAGCTCTGGAGTATGGGCCCGCTCTGATATCAGGACTCACATCCCATCATATGATACTTCCTGGTATCAGATAATGGGATCAGTGAGTAATTATACAGAAACACAAATCTATAGCTATAACACCACAACTGTGGCTCAGGAGTGAGTTGGTCTATAAGCTACTCACACAGACTAAGCTTCGCTAAGGAAACGGTCAGGCTGTTTTCTTTCGTGCCGATGCTAATCCTGAAGCCCCGACCGTGATTCTAGACAAAGCTCCGATACCGGACAGTCCCAGACCCGCCTGGACCCTGAATGGACGCGAAGGCTGTGTCCCATACTGAGCTTCTCAAGCACTTGTGTATAAATGTAAAGTGACCCCTGCCGTTGCACAACACTGTACTGTTTGCTTCATTTCTTCATGTGTTTTTACCGTGATTTCCCCCTATTGAACATGATGCCCTCCCCTCTCCTCGTTTTCTCACTGTGTATAGAATCTGTAGTGTTTGTGGTTTTGCAGATGGTTTCATGGAAACAAGAAAGAACGGAAAAAAGGAAACGGGCAATACTTGTGTGGTTCTTAGTGATGGAAGGTGATTGGTCAACTTAGGCCACACCAACGTCTTGACATGACTGTATGTAAACTGACACTAATTTTCATTGTGGATGATGGTGCATTACAAGATTGAAAAAAAAATAAAAACAATGATGGCCTTCTCAACCTATCATCGTTTCAATGTTTCTCAAGCTGAAAATAATATAATGACAGGCTTCAGGGTGCGTCAAATGTACCAACAAATAAGAATTACACACAAAACAACTGAATAAAAAAATATAAATATCACATAACATAGCAACCTTAATCACACCCTGATAAAAAAACGTACCTATATATCTACTGATATCTATATATACTGTATATAAAAATAGGCATGTGGTTGTAGGATGATTTGGTTTAAGGGTTTGCTTGTTAGGTTAGAGATTGGTTTAAGGGTTTGCTTCTTAGGTTAAAGTTTGGTTTAAGGGTTTGGTTCTTAGGATAGAGTTTGGTTCTTAGGATAGAGTTTGGTTCTAAGGATAGAGTTTGGTTCTAAGGATAGAGTTTGGTTCTTAGGATAGAATTTGGTTCTTAGGATAGAATTTGGTTCTTAGGTTAAGAGTTTGGTTCTTATGTTAGAGGGTCCCCCTAGGGTCCTCGGGGTCTGGGTTCCTGACAAACTTACCTTGGACATAGCAACAAAACACAGACTGGCCACACACTAGTTCACAGTCCCAGGATGGGCCCCCCAGGGTACGGGTCACAAAATATACCCAGGGTGAGTTTTATGTTACCTGTATGTAGAAAAATGTAAGGATTTAAAATCTGGCTGTGGGTTAAACAAGGTTGTGAACCCCTGCCCTCAGCCAGGAATCCCCTTTACCCTGACTCTACCTGCTCCTTAATGGCATGGATCTTCATATTCATTGTAAATTGCTGTTAGCAAAACCGACTCAGTGACTAAATAGTGAATACAAAATAGTCATAACTGCCAAAACTATAATCGAGATACAGGGTAAAGATTCACCTCAAATCCGACCAAACATTGAATCTACTTCAATGTTAATTGAAGCCCTTTTAGACTCTAATCACAATAAAGGGTTATACAACTATGAGTGAACTTGACCTCCCATTGCCACAATATACTGTAACACAACTGTTTTATCATCGCAAAGGAGTGCACCCGTTTTAGTTGATATATCAGTTAGCTCATATCGATGTTAGCTAATATCCCTGTTAGCTAATGTCTCAGTTAGCATAAACTGTATCTCTTACAAAAAAAAAAAAACTTGTCAGCTAATTGTGTACCGGCACAACGGTACACAGTGGGAACGTTGCAACGTTGTGGCTATAGAGACCACTTCCAAGGCACTGTCCAAGAAGGGAGCCTGGGCTGGCATACGGGCATTAAACACAAGATAAATAATAAACAGCATGTACCAGTCGTGATGACATGAGTGGTATTATGTACCCGGTGTAACCAGAGTGTACAGGAGCAGGTTGTCTGAGTGGAGGTCCTCTTGAATGTTTGAGTTGCTGTAGCAGGGTGTTATTACCGTTAGATAAGGGGGGGTGTAAGTGGGCCAGTGTTACATCAGCACCACCCAGCGTGTCACCCAGCTCTGTGGAAGCATGTCACTGTGTCACGATGACAGTGCTTGTTACAGTCTGTCTATCTATCTATCTATCTATCTATCTATCTATCTATCTATCTATCTATCTATCTATCTATCTATCTATCTATCTGTCTATCTGTCTGTCTGTCTGTCTGTCTGTCTGTCTGTCTATCTATCTATCTATCATCTATCTGTCTGTCTGTCTGTCTGTCTATCTGTCTGTCTGTCTGTCTGTCTGTCTGTCTATCTATCTATCTATCTATCTATCAATCTATCTATCTATCTATCTCACTCTCTCTCTCTCTGTCTCTCTCCATCTATCTATATATCTGTCTCTCTGTCTGTCTGTCTGTCTGTCTGTCTGTCTGTCTGTCTGTCTGTCTGTCTGTCTGTTTACTATCTATTAAAGAACCGCCTCAGTGATTGGCTTCTCTGTTCCTCACTCCTCCAGTGGATCAGCTTCCTTCCACTAGCCTACAAACCAGTCAGAGATTATGACCCACATCATGATGGCTGTGCACCACCAGCTCTCTGGCCCATCTATCCCACTCGGCGCGACACATGGTGGGGTTTACAAACCTTCAAACCGTGGGGCTGTTAGCCTCAGCACCCAGCAAGTATTTTGTGCAGTAAGAAGAAGGAAGTAAGTGAGTGATCCTCATTAGTTCCCATACCCTAAACATCATGATTTCTCTGCACTTTATGTCTAGTGTTGTCTTATGTTTAACTTAGTTTAGTTTAGTTAGTCTTATGTTTAACTTAGTTTAATGCTAGTTGTCAAGTTGTTCTTAACACTGCACATCTGGAGGTTAGTAGAAACGGAATTTCAGTTCTCTGTGTAATGTACTGTTACATGGTTAACTGACAATAAAGTCCACTTGAACTTGAACTTGAACTTGAACAAAGTATGTCAGCCAAAAGGGGGCTCAACGGTCTCCAAACACGCTAATGATTGAACGTGCAGATATTGCAATGATATGATGCAAAAACATGAAGGCAACCGCATTGGTCCCCACACTGCGACCCACTTACAAAGCCATGACCCACAGAGTGAAAGTAACCAGGCTAGGGCAGCATGGCTACAGGCTGTGTGGAGATGTTGTGGGTCTCCTTTGATCACCTGTACACTGGAACTGTCTGTATGGGTACTCTGTGTGGCTGTATTGTTTGATTGTGTTGTTTTCAAATCCACTCTTTTTATTTGTAGTGGTCATGGTAAAAAATAGAGAACTGTATTCTACTAGCTAAACATGAACACATATCTATTATTGTGTTTTTCTGGATGTGATGTCTGTGATGATTGGACTCCCAGATAATGTGACATGAAAAACACCAAGAACAGTTTTTGAAAGGGAGATGGGGGTCTGTAAAGAGTTGTTCTTATCCAATACCTGCCTGTTCTCCAAGTGAAGCTGGTTTTAAACCGGCGTGAAAAACAAGGAGGAGCTTAGGGGAAATGTCATACAGGCTGCAAACAAAGCAGCTCTTGTAGGCTGTTGCGTCAGTGCCCTTCCACAATGTCACACACACACACACACACACACACACACACACACACACACACACACACACACACTCACATATGCATGCACCTGCACACACACACACACACACACATACACACACACACACACACACACACACACACACACACACACACACACACACACACACACACACACACACTCACACAAACACACACAGAAGCACACACACACACACACACACACACACACACACACACACACACACACACACACACACACACACACACACCATTCAGTGGTATGTTCCCTGCATCATTGACATCAACTCAACACAGAGAAGTAGGTCAAAAGTAGAGAGGCAGAGAGAGAGAGAGAGAGAGAGGAGAGAAGAGGAGAGAGAGAGAGAGAGAGAGAGAGAGAGAGAGAGAGAGAGAGAGAGAGAGAGAGAGAGGAGAGAGGAGAGAGATGAGAATGTTTGCAGAGATGGGTAACAACAAGTCAGAACTCCACCTTGCATCCTGAATTACCCCACTAATAATATTATAACTTATTAACTAACATTAGGTAATGCAGTAATAAGCATTATTGTATAGCATTAGGGTTAACCTTAACCCTATTCATGAAAATATTAATAAATATCTTAGCTTACATGAACACTGTTACCTTGAACACCATTTGTAAACATGAACATAATTATTATTAGGCCATTTGTTAACTGTTAGTTGACTGTTGTAAATGCTTATCACTGAATTAACTCATGTTAATTAATGATTAAAGTGAGTAAAGTGTTATGCTAACTGTTCTACTGTATATACACATTTACATTTGTATCTTATTCTATTTAAAAAATAAAATAAAAAAGTGATATTATTTTGCACCCTATGTTGTATCTAATTGAGCTTTTTGGGGCTTTTTTCCCACGCCATTAAAGCCCCTGAATACTTGAATCTTGAGAAAAATTGAAAGGTAATGAACGAGCGAGAGAGAGTGAATTGAGAGAGAGAGAGAGAGAGAGAGAGAGAGACTGCACTGCCTGCTCTATCATTCGTGGCATCGCTCTTGGTCCACTCTGCATTAAAGCATCTCAGAGGTGAACTGGCCGTCACGGATGAGTCTTCCAGACGATAAGGAAGGAGAGTCTCTGCAGAGCAGATGACCAGCTATAAGCCCCCCAGGTCAGGGGCAGGACGGGGGGATAACTGACCTGAGAACAGCCGTCGGTCGGAGTGGCCATCGTACCTGGAGGCTTTGTTCCTCAGCGTTCGCATCAAACCACACAAACGCACGGCCCTCATCTCCATCTGCTGCCCTGCGGCTGACACCTGCTGTTGACACCAGCCAGCACCCGTCACACAGCACATCCCATAATAAACAGTGCAGGAATTATCGCCACATACTACCCCGTTGTTAATCTATTGATGGGAAAAGGCCAGTGGCTGGTGGAACAAACATATATAAACAATATATACTAAAAGATGCATTTATATATTTCAAGTCTTGTTTAAACCCTAAGCCTGGATGGTTATTATGGAGACCTGGATATGCATGGATGGCAGCACACACACAAACACACGCATGCACACGCACACACACTGTTTCACCTGTTTGAAGTAGCGTCATAAATAAGGTGAATAACTGGAGGGATGGGGAGGAGACAGGAGAGGAAGGGATCAGGAGTGATAGGGAGTGATCAGGAGTTACAAGGAGTAATGGCAATTGATCAGCAGTGATAGGTGGTGATCAGGAGTGATAATGTGTTTAGTGTTAATGACGCAACACAGACCAGATCCTGCAGTGGGAACTCCCCGCAGCAGTCAAAGCATTGTGACAGAGAAGACAACTCAATGGCTATGTGCTAACACACATACAAGTAGATCAGTATTTGTAATGGTTCATTTATTTATTGATTTGCTTGCTTGGTTGTTTATGTATTATGATCAACGGGTTCTGTCCCTCTAACAAGGCCTACAATACGCCGAAGTGACCGATTTCAGAAGGATTTCCAAGACAACATTCCTGACTCCATGTGTTGACATTCACCGGCGAGTAACACTGCCTTTTACTTTGAAAGTAGGTCAAGGAGGTTAGAAAGAAAGAACGAAAGAAAGAAAGAAAGAAAGAAAGAAAGAAAGAAAGAAAGAAAGAAAGAAAGAAAGAAAAAAAGAAAGAAAGAAAGAAAGAAAGAAAGAAAGAAAGAAAGAAAGAAAGAAAGAAAGAAAGAAAAAAAGAAAGAAAGAGAAAAAAAAAAGTAGGAAAGAGTCAATGTAAGGGAGAGAGAGAGAGAGAGAGAGAGAGAGAGAGAGAGAGAGAGAGAGAGAGAGAGAGAGAGAGAGAGAGAGAGAGAGAGAGAGAGGAGATAGAAAAACAAAGGACTGTTTGTTAAGCTCTTCAGGCTTCCTTCCTGTTGGAGGCCGGAGGGCCTTCCACCAATACAAAGGTCAGAGTTTAGAGAGGGAAAATCAACCCATCTCACACACACACACACACACACACACACACACACACACACACACACACACACACACACACACACACACACACACACACCATCATGTGTGTGAGTCATGCGGTTGTGCTGCAGAACTATCCAAGCTTGAGTTCAAGTGGTTAAAATGCTAATGCTATATAATAATTCTTATTACTGCATGCATTACTGATAATCAATGGTT
>JAXIVH010000320.1:10000-79748 GCA_036785325.1 Urophycis tenuis
GTGGGTATGCCCTGAAGGCCCACTTGGAGTCCAACAGGACATGGGCTGGTATGGGCAGCAGGGGGTCCACCCTGAACCTCTGAACATCAGGGGGCCACGCTTTGAGAAGATGCAAGATCCAAACATCCAGAACCATATCCCAGGTACCCCAGTTCACCACACAGGGCTCGGCTATGCTCTCCAACCGCCTGCCCACTCATGTTTCCCGGGGCAGAACCAATCAACCAGAGAACTTCATCCCTATACGTATCCTGAGGGGTCAAAGTTCATCGACAGGTCCTGTAAACAGGAAGTGACATCATCTAAATAGGACCATCACCACCATTAGAGATGTTTATCACTCTTATCAGCGTTTATTGTTCAGCCGTTTAGTAAAGTGGAATCGTATATAGTGAGGTTATGCTGGGATGTCCCCGTGGCAACAACACAATGCAGCACTCATTTGCATAAACAGTAGGATCCATGGACAGTTCACACACACACACACACACACACACACACACACACACACACACACACACACACACACACACACACACACACACACACACACACACACACACACACACACACACACACACACACACACACACACACACACACACACACACACACACACACACACACACACACACACACACACACACACACACACAGGTCAATCCCTTTTCCCTGTGGACCAGTAAGGAGCAGAGCATTCCCTTGAGAGACCAGGCAGCGTTCAGACCTCCAGCAGTGTCTCCTGAACAGCAGCCTCGCTAGCATGTTAGCAGAGAAGCAGCAGCTAATTGGCGCGGTGGCGGCAGCAGAGCTCCCAGTGGTCCTGTGTCTCTGTGGCCCCCCCAACACACGCTCCTCTGACCACACGCCAGTCAAAGAGCCCCTCACTGACCCCTCCCTGACCCCTCGCCGACCCCCGAGCGGTCGGCCCCTAAGTCCTCCCGACCCCCCGCCCCGTGGCCACGGAGGTCTGGCGCTTAACCATGCCGGGAGCAAGGGATTGTGGGTAACGTGGGGGCCAAACGCCACCCCAAAAATCTTCCTTTCATGTCCTGTTCCATCCTGGCGCTCATCCTTCCCTTCCTCTCCAGCTGGGCCACCCGTCAGCCTCTGGGTGTAGTTTGGTGTGGTTTGGTTCCTGAGGGCTTGGGGTCTGTGCTGAGGGTGGGGTCTAGACAGTGTTGCGTGGCGTGCCGTTGAGAGTGACCGTCTTGCAGGGCGTGGCAGCCGGCTGAGGCCCCGTGGAGCGCTGCGTGGCCACTCCCACCTCAAACACCTCGTGAATGGCCTTCCGGAAGCAGTGGAAGTTGTAGTCGATGAGGCCTGGGGAGGGGGGTAACATGTTAGCAACATAGCTCAGAGGTTAGCTCAACATGATAGCAACATAGCTCAGAGGTTAGCTAAACGTGTTAACAACATAGTTCAGAGGTTAGCTAAATGTGTTAACAACATAGCTGAGAGGTTAGCTCAACATGTTAGCAACATAGCTCAGAGGTTAGCTAAACGTGTTAGCAACATAGCTAAGAGGTTAGCTAAACATGTTAACAACATAGCTCAGCGGTTAGCTCAACGTGTTAACAACGTAGCTCAGAGGTTAGCTAAACGCATTAACAACATAGCTGAGAGGTTAGCTCAACGTATTAACAACGTAGCTCAGAGGTTACCTCAACGTGTTAACAACGTAGCTCAGAGGTTAGCTCAACATGTTAACAACGTAGCTCAGAGGTTAGCTCAACGCATTAACAAGATAGCTCAGAGGCTAGCGCAACGCGTTAACAACATAGCTCAGAGGCTAGCTCAATGTGTTAACAACATAGCTCAGAGGTTAGCTCAACATGGTACCAACCTAGCTCAAAGGTTAGCGCCACAAGTGTGGCAACGTAGCTCAGAGGTTAAATCAACATGTTAAGAACGTAGCTCAGAGATTAGCTCAACATTTTAACAAGGTAGCTCAACGTGTTAACAACGTAGCTCAGAGGTTAGCTCAACATGTTAACAGTGTAGCTGAGAGGTTAGCTCAACATGTTAAAACATAGCTCAGAGGTTAGCTCAACGCATTAACAACATAGCTCAGTGGCTAGCTCAACGTGTTAACAACATAGCTCAGAGGCTAGCTCAATGTGTTAACAATGTAGCTCAGAGGTTAGCTCAACATGGTACCAACCTAGCTCAGTGGTTAGCTCCACATGTGTGGCAACGTAGCTCAGAGGTTAGCGCAACATGTGTGGCAACGTAGCTCAGAGGTTAGCTCATCATGTTAACAACATAGCTCAGAGGTTAGCTCAACATGTTAGCAACATAGCTCAGAGGTTAGCGCAACATGTTAACAACATAGCTCAGAGGTTAGCTAAACGTGTTAACAACATAGCTCAGGGTTAGCTAAGTGTGTTAACAACATAGCTCAGAGGTTAGCTAAACGTGTTAACAACATAGCTCAGAGGTTAGCTCAACGTGTTAACAATATAGCTCAGATAGTAGATAGTTTTAGTTTATTGTCCCCGTGGGGAAACTTCACTTGCAGCCAGGTGTACATACAAGAACACAACAGATAGACAAACACATACACACATAATAAATAACACCAACTGCAATAGTTAAAAAACACTGTTTAACTGATACTCTTCTAATGGGTACAAAGAATTGTGCAAATTTAGCAACCGTATTGCACTTGGGATGAATGAGTTCTTTGTCCTATTGGACTTAAAACCAGGAACTCTGAATCTCCAGCCAGAGGGAAGGACCTCAAATAAGCAGTGGAGGGGATGGTTTACACAGTCTAATATAGTATTTAGAGGTTAGCTAAACGTGTGACATGCGATAAATAATAAAGTAATAAAAAAGAAAGTAACATTTTGGTCATGGTGAATACGTCGGTATGAATTTAAACAAATATGCATATTGTGACGTCACTGACTGTGTCTCCAATTAGTGAAAGTTTAGTGGTCTCTTTGACATCAGTCAACACGTCACGTTATAGCGGTGTCGAGATATTTCAATGCATTTCTTTTTGTAGGACCTATTGCTACGGTGCCTGAACCCAAAGTTATAACTATAGCCTTTTATAACTTTGAACGGTGACCGCGAACATTTTCTTTACTGCAGCCGCAGCCATCATAACAGACAAGCGCGAACCATTGATGAAATGAAGCAAATATAAAAGAAAGAACGTAGCCTACGTGTGTATGTAGGCAATTTATATTCATGATACTTACTCAAATATAATTAATAGGGTTTTATTGTTGTTGCATTAGTAGTTTGAAGAGCAGAAAAAACAACGGTCGGTCTTAACGCAAGTTTACAATCGGCAAGTCTGTCGGACTAAAGGGGAAAAATATATATATATATTTGGGTCGGTCCTAAATTGACAGGGTCGGTTGGGTTACTGCAAACCAAAATATTTTGAAGGATGGCCCGAGTGTGCGTGGCAAACATATCGCATTACAGACCAGCTTTTGCGATCTGTTTATCGCGAACCTTCACATCGCGATGACAATGAAAATTTGATTAATCGTGCAGGCCTACTCAACATGTTAACAGCGTAGCTCAGAGGTTAGCTCAACATGTTAACAACGTAGCTCAGAGGTTAGCTCAACATGTTAACAACGTAGCTCAGAGGTTAGCTCAACATGTTAACAACGTAGCTCAGAGGTTAGCTCAACATGTTAACAACGTAGCTCAGAGGTTAGCTCAACGCATTAACAACATAGCTCAGAGGCTAGCTCAACGCCTTAACAACATAGCTCAGAGGCTAGCTCAACGCGTTAACAACATAGCTCAGAGGTTAGCTCAACATGGTACCAACCTAACTCAAGAGGTTAGTGCCACATGTGTGGCAACGTAGCTCAGAGGTTAGCTCATCATGTTAACAACATAGGTCAGAGGTTATCTCACCATGTTGTTCAAAACACTGTTCATGTTACACATTGAACCCATCTCCCAGTTCTCCCTGACCTCCAGGCTCACCTTTGCGCTCAAAGCTTTCTTCTCGGAGGATGCAGACCAGGGCCAGGAACTTGGTGACCTCCTTCAGGTAGAGCACAGTGGTGTTGTTCAGCTTGATGATGGCCATGGACTCCTTATCATAGGCACTGCCACTCCCATCCTCCTTCAGACTGGAGGACACCAGACAACAGCCAGACAGAAGTCAGACAACAGCCAGACAGCAGTAGTCATTTAGCCACCAAGTCATTTAGTGACGCAGGAACACGGGGGAAAAGCCAGTCACCAGTCAGTCACCAGTCAGTCACCAGTCAGTCACCAGTCAGTCACCAGCCAGTCACCAGTCAGTCACCAGCCAGTCACAAGTCAGTCACCAGTCAGTCACCAGTCAGTCACCAGCCAGTCACCAGTCAGTCACCAGCCAGTCACCAGTCAGTCACCAGTCAGTCACCAGTCAGTCACCAGTGTACTAGACCAGACCAGCAGCCACAGCTTGTATGACAGTAGGCTTGTGAAATGTGTCACATGGCAATAAAACCAAAACATCCCAGTTGACCGCTTTAGCTGACACTTGAAGTCCAAACATGCTTACACAGCACCACGGAGTCAGTGTGTCTTAGTGCTGTAGTGTACAGGGAACGATCTGATGTTCTCAATGTTTCAAATGTACAGAAGTTTCATTCCACAACGAGTGTATACGCCACCCGGAAGGGAATCCATATCTCCTGATGCTGCTGTGTGGGACGGGATGTCCAGTGGAAGGAGCAGGCAGGAGGACACTGACCCGTAGATACAGGAAACATCGATGACCACATCTATCATGTCACAGCACAGCTCGTAGGACTGCATGTCCACCGGGGAGCTGTCGGTGGCGATGTAGATCTTACTGACCACGTCAAACAGGAAGGCCTTCTCGATCCCAGAGTTCTGCAGACCCCCACAAAGCCCCCCAGATGAAGGGGGAGAGGACAGGTGAGCTGGGGGGGCTAGGAGGTTAGTCCCTTTGTGTAAACAAGTACAGCTGCACACTCATGTTCCCGCTGTTCTTGGTAAAGGATGGATAAATAAAGCTTTACACCCTTCAAAAGAAATGCTAGCTCAGCAACGTGATGAACTATTTACAGAACAGCAAATCCTCAGACAAATCATTTCCTCAATGTATTGCACAAACGGTGTGAGGAGTCCTTGCTGCCTGGTGAAGATGTACATGACGAAGAGCTTAGTGGCTGTGATGTGCAGACAGTGAAGGCCATGACAGACCAGGAGGTTCATGTCTGGCACATGAAGCTGGGTTCCACCTGGGGTTTGGTTTTATATGATGTTCATTTGAGCATCTCCTCACTACACTAGCTACCTCCGACGCTGCTCTAGAAGGTCCCAGCCAGTTTGGTGAACGGTCCTAACAGTTCAGGGACAACACTGTGGTGCAGTGACTGCAGCACATCTCCAGCGGCCTCCGGTCCGCCTGGCAGCACAACTTTATTATTTAGCAGGTGCGTGTCAAGGCATCCCACATACACCCATCTAAAAATACCAGCAAGCGTTCCTCAAACACAACAAAAAGCTTCTGAAAGGTGTCCCAGTCAATGATGACGAGGACTGGGGCCACGTTCACTATCTAAAACACTATGATATGTCTAATATATATAATCTATCTAGATTTGGATTAAAGTATGTGCTAAATTACCAAATAGTTAAATATTTGATGGTTTGTATCTTGTAAATTGCTTTATAAACTGCAGATTCTTCACTTTTTGATTTATTGTATTCTTACTGAGCTGGAGATGTTTGTTAACAGTAGTGGTTTTACCCTTAATGGTTTGAACCTGTAGATGGCCCTAAAGCTGGAGATGCTTCATCTGTGGTGGAAGGCTTACCCTACAACATGGGCTTCCTCTCTAACTTACAGAGATGAAGATGTTGAGGAGGTTCTCCAACATGGACTTCCTCTCTAACTTACAGAGATGAAGATGTTGAGGAGGTTCTCCAACATGGACTTCCTCTCTAACTTACAGAGATGAAGATGTTGAGGAGGTTCTCCAACATGGACTTCCTCTCTAACTTACAGAGATGAAGATGTTGAGGAGGTTCTCCAACATGGACTTCCTCTCTAACTTACAGAGATGAAGATGTTGAGGAGGTTCTCCAACATGGACTTCCTCTCTAACTTACAGAGATGAAGATGTTGAGGAGGTTCTCCAACATGGACTTCCTCTCTAACTTACAGAGATGAAGATGTTGAGGAGGTTCTCCAACATGGACTTCCTCTCTAACTTACAGAGATGAAGATGTTGAGGAGGTTCTCCAACATGGACTTCCTCTCTAACTTACAGAGATGAAGATGTTGAGGAGGTTCTCCAACATGGACTTCCTCTCTAACTTACAGATGAAGATGTTGAGGAGGTTCTCCAACATGGACTTCCTCTCTAACTTACAGAGATGAAGATGTTGAGGAGGTTCTCCAACATGGACTTCCTCTCTAACTTACAGAGATGAAGATGTTGAGGAGGTTCTCCAACATGAACTTCCTCTCTAACTTACAGAGATGAAGATGTTGAGGAGGTTCTCCAACATGGACTTCCTCTCTAACTTACAGAGATGAAGATGTTGAGGAGGTTCTCCAGAGTGGGCAGCTGAGGGATGAGTTTCTGTACCACCTTGCTGAAAGCCTCGAAGATGGAGTGGTCATAGATACTGGTCAAATAGAAGCTGGATCAAAAGACACAAAGAGAAAGAGGAAGTCTGGTTAGTAACGTCTTCTTGGTTCCTCAAACAGATGAGGACATACACCAGGTGAAAGACAAACAGACGTCACATGTGTAGACTCTCAAACAAAGGTTCACAGACATGATTCAGACTGAAGCTGGAAATCCTTCACAGGGAATGAGAACCTACTGGTTAGGAGCTTGACACTACAAGTCTGGTTGACAGGGGTTGTGGAGAGCAATTAGAGGAAACTCTTAAAAGCCAATCAGAAGTGTCTGACACCCTCATCAGAAGTGGCCCAATAGCTACCAGATGGTGGCTACCAACAGAGAAACAAACCATCCTGCTATGACATGGATCTGTTCAATAGAGGATAGTCCAGTAGGTAGGATATTCCACTCCCAGCCGGATGGTTCAAACCCCAATGTCCACAAAGTCTGTCACTATCCAACGCCAAGCTGCGCATTTGTGTAAAAATAATCCACTGCAAGTCGCTTTGGATATAAGCATCTGCTAAATGACTAAATAGTAACTCATTGGTCAGACATACTCTCTCAGAGCCAAGTCAAACAGCCAGAAGTCCACGGACGCTTACAGCCAATAAAGCAATAGGACCACATCAACAGCGCTACAGCAGCTGTGACAGTAGATGGAAAGGCCGAACTCAAACTACCAACCCTCCCGCCATTTTGTGTGGCACGGTGTCTTAAAGGGCCCCTACTGAACCTCCAGCTGTGGGATCCGTTTGACAAGCCAGTTCACAATCTGGACACTCCCACATTAGATGTCACTGGAGGATCCATTTTGAATGGCTCATCAACCAGCCCAACAGGTCTTGCAATCAGTTTGATAATCCATCCAACAGTCAGTCACTGCCAGAACAGTACACATGGCGACGGCATGAATTGCAGCAGGAATATTGGACAAAAGTAAAGAGATATATTAAACTGTTCATAATCATAGCAGAGACATTAGCCATAGTAAGCAGCTCCAGTCAGTCATGGTGGTGAGGAGGGAGGGGGGGGCTAAGGGGCTCCCACCACAGCAGCACACACAGTATGTGTCACAGCATTAGGTGTCCATACTGTGAGCAAAGACATGGAAGGACTGAACCTTCTCCATGGGCGCTGCGTGGTGGAGGGGCTGGGCTACCTGAGGTGGAGCTTCTCCAGGCTGGCATCAGCCAGGTCATCGTTGGCCCGCTGGTGGATGTCCCTCTGGGTCTCGATCTTGTGGTCGTCTGACAGGCCGTCCACCTTGTGGATGAACACCTCGAAGTTGATGTCGGGATTGACCCGGTAGGCCCGGCTCACCGTGAGGTGGAGCCGGCCGAGGGCCTCCACGTAGTCATCCTGGAGGAGGAGGAGGAGGAGGAGGAGGAGTCAGAAGGAGTCTTACTCATCTACCTCAACATCACATTCATGGAGCCTGACGGGAGGATTTTACGGTGTCCAAGACTCATTTCATCTGGTACGCCTATCGTTGACAAACAAACCCTGCAATGGGATCAGCTGTCAAGCACATCAGCTGTCAATCACATCAGCTGTCACTCGGACACAGCAGAGCTGTGCGCTCTCCAGTCATGCCTTTGATTGTTTTGAACATCCATGGCCGGTCCCCGTGTCTCCTGGTCTGCCTGCCAGTGGAACAACAACAACTTCTCTTCTCCTCTGTGTAAAAGCTCATTGTTTCACTGCAGCGATGATGTTGAGATGTATTGGTGTGATGTTTGGCATGACCAACAACATGACTCCTTTACCTGAGCGTCGATGACAAATATCAGCGCTCCGGTTCCTCTGAAGATCATCTCATAGTCGAAGGTGGGGTCGAAGAAGTCCACCTGGCCAGGGAAGTCCCAGATCTGGAAGTTGACGAAGGAGCTGCTGGAGATGTCATCCTTATAAATTTTGTTGGTGCTCTCCAGGAACAAGGTCTCATTAGGGGACATTTTGTGGAAGACCACCTGGAACGAGAAGAACAAAAGATGCCGGAATGACAAAAAAATTCTGGAATGATGACAAGCATATTCTGGAATGAGCAGACCGATATGACGAAGATTCCAGTTCTAAGTCCTTACTCAGTTCATACTATTTGGGGAACTGACTTTGTGATTGCAACCAATTGTATACAAATCTAAGATCATTAGTAGAGATGTCTAAATCAAGTGCTTAGCCATCTCTGGCCACACTCATGTTAAAGTCCTCACATGCCTTTGAGTCCGCAGGGAGACTCCTCGGTACTGGCAGTGTTACATTAAACAGTGCTATGACAGACAGACAGACAGACAGACTGTCAGTGTTACAGTGTTACATTCAACAGTGCTATGACAGACAGACAGACAGACATACTGTCAGTGTTACAGTGTTACATTAAACAGCGTTATGACAGACAGACAGACAGACATACTGTCAGTGTTACATTAAACAGTGCTATGACAGACAGACAGACAGACAGACTGTCAGTGTTAAAGTGTTACATTAAACAGTGCTATGAGAGACAGACAGACAGACAAACAAACATACTGTCAGTGTTACAGTGTTACATTAAACAGTGCTATGACAGACAGACAGACAGACAGACATACTGTCAGTGTTACAGTGTTACATTAAACAGCGCTATGACAGACAGACAGACAGACAGACATACTGTCAGTGTTACAGTGTTACATTAAACAGCGCTATGACAGACAGACAGACAGACAGACATACTGTCAGTGTTACAGTGTTACATTAAACAGTGCTATACTGAGGAATGTCCAATGACTCCCTTCTTAGTTTCAACACTTTACAAAATACTACCATCACTGCACATACTATTGCGATACAAAAACAAGAGACAAGACTAGCAGGGTGGCAGTTGATATGAATTATAAAATATATCCCTCAAAAAACTGCACTTTGTCACCAATTCAATCAAAGCCCAAAAACAAAGTCTATAATTCTAAAAGAAAGTCTACTTCTAAAATAATCTTTAGCTGTGCATGCTAGTGACAGTCTACATTCAAGTCAACTCATTCGTAGCTTTATATCAGCCTGAAGGGCGAGCAACAGCAAAGCAAAGTCGAAATGCAAATGTTCAGGGAGCAACGTCATAGAAGTACAGTAGTTGGTCCAAGGACTGGGCATCAGTCTCGGTGTTCCTGTAGACCGGTCAGAATGTGGGTGTGGTGGCTTCCTTGTCATGTGACGTGATAAGCAAAAGTAGGCGTTTCCCTGGACACCTGCCCGACCGCCTGCAGCCCCCGGTGACTGTCTGTCTGTCTGTCTGTCATGATGTGGAGCCAGCCTGTCCACTGACCACCAGGCTACTCAGCTACAGGCTTCAGGAACATGCTGGCTGGATACTGCATGATTACGTTGTGTTGTTATAGCTACACACCACATGTTATCATCTTATATATATGACTAGTTATTAAAACAATGTATTGAATAGTATACATAATGATGATGATGATCACTAAAGTGAAGACCTGGAATACGAGTATAGACTATGGAGTTTATAGGGCTTCAAACGCCTCGACAATAATACTGATGACTGTATAATACGAGTAAGAAGGACAACATGATGTTTGGTGTGGAGGTCTCTGTTAGAACAACCATCTCACACACTTGGGCCCCAAACTTTGGGGTCTGAGGTCTTGTTATTGAGCCCCCCCCCCCCCCCACACACACACACACACACACACACACACACACACACACACACACACACACACACACACACACACACACACACACACACACACACACACACATCCTACCTTCTGGATGGACGACTTCCCACTCCTCCGCAGGCCCATGAGCAGGATGCGGGGCTTGGAGTCGGGGGCCGGGCGGTCCTCCATGGCCTCCTCCTCCTCCTCCTCCTCCTCCCCGTAGCCGAAGTCTTTGGGGAAGGAGTCCGGCTCCTCCTCGTACTGGACCGACATGTTGGACAGGACGAGCCCTACTAAGCCCCTCTCTAGTGGTCCAACAACAGCTTGTACTGAGGAGAAGGCTTGTGAAGCACTAAACCAGGAATTAGTTCAACCAACAACACAGCAGGTCCCTCACACTTCCTTAGGGTTCCCTTTCCTTGGTTTTCACCCCGCCTCTTGGTATGATTGGCTGTGGTTATTACAAGGGGAGCTCGGATTGGCTATAGTTATTACATGGTGAGTTCTGATTGGCCCGTTGAGCTGTCCGTCAACGACAGCTCGTCTCTGTCACCTGACTTGTTACGTGACCTATCACCTGATTAACGAAACATTGGAATCACTTTTAGATTTTCTTTCTCGCTAAAGGGCTAGACTTACGACGTCCCGCCCCCAAGTCACGACATTGGTATTTTACTCTTGTAGTTTTATGTTATCCAAATACGTTCTTACGGATTACGCAAGTCGACAAAATGGCCAATCTTACTATTATTGGTGTTGTACTGTGTGGCCGCCGGGCCGCCAGGGGGCGGGAAGACCGCAGTATCATGAGAATATACAAAAATAATAATAATAATAATAAAAGATATATATAACACTAAATATATATTAACAATAAAACCCAGAACTTGATGATGATGATGATGATGATGATAATAATAATAATAATAATCATCATCATCCTCATCATAATATGTGTGTAATATTCTGAGGCCGTCAGGGGGCGCCGCCCGCCTGTCCGGAGCAGGAAGACAAACTAAACGTGACTGAAGCTCTGGAATCAGAACCGTCTGGAGCTGGAACACACCGGACCGCAGCGATGGCACATTACAGAGTAAGGAGTTGAATGTCCTGTCTGTTAATGTTGGGGTTGGCTGTGGGGAACACAACGTTGACAGGGTTTTAAAATGTCCAAAGAAGTAAAGTCCGCGTGTTTAATGAAGATACTAATTAGAAACGTCGTCAGCTGCTCACCTGCTGGTCGGGATACTCTTCATGAGTCGTTCAGTGAACTTCTGAACGGGGTTATTTCTGCGTGGATGCAGGTGGTTCTGTGTGGTTCTATGTGTGGTTCTCTAACCTGCTCTCTCATGACCTTCTGTTTATAGGCTTCAGACTCGAAGAGGGAACAGTTCCGTAGGTACTTGGAGAAAGGAGGTGTTATGGACAGTCTGACTGGAGGTAAGTCACCAAACACTTACATGTGTGAACACCTGTACATACTGAGTAACATGTACAGACTGATTAACATGTGTAACTTTGTCACAGTGCTGGTGTCTTTGTATGAACAGCCGGAGAAGCCAAGCAACGCACTGGAGTATCCTTTTAAGGTTCTTCTGTAAACAGAACTACGGTTCTTCAACAGAAACTCATCAGCAACGTCTCCTCCAAATGGTCTACCACCTTTTTACAATCAAAGGAAGTTTTCACAATGAAAGGCTGTTTAATTATCCCCGAACTAACAGAGAACACATCTGAACTAAAAGGCGGCATGTTGTCCTGCAGAGTGCTCTGTTCGATCATGACGAGGCCCCAAGGAGTCCTGTGAGGCTGGGCTCCTCAGGGCCCAGGGGACTGTGGAGACCTTTCTTTAACCGTCCAGGTTCCTGAAGCAGCAGCTGTGTGCGGCTGGGGAGGCAGGGGAGGCAGGGGAGGAGACGCAGGCCCTGCAGCAGGAGCTCGCCAAGCTGAGGGAGCAGTGTGGCCACCTTGTGGAGGAGAACAAGGAGCTCCGAGCCAGGGTAATCATCTGCCCTTTATGGGTCCCTTATTTTACCACCGGTTGCGGTTCACTTAATTGGACCCCTAAATAGAACCAAGTTTTATTGTCAGATTGTTGTCCTTTCAAATTGCTCCTTTCAAGTAATTCCCAATAGAGGTATAAGGTAGCTTGTGGGCATTTAACTGTGCCCATATCACCATTTGTAACATCACGCATCGTATTTTGGTTAAGAACCACAAAACATCTATGATATCCAGGAAGAAGAGTGGGTATTGTCAGTGGAACAATGGGGAAAATGGCCAACTGAAGAAATGTTCTAGTTGGTCTTGGTGGAACTGTGGTATTGGGGCCATGGTCAGGTTTGGTGGTCAGAAGAACGTGAGGTCCAACAGGTTTACTGTGAGAAGATTGTGAGGTCCAACAGGTTTACTGAGAAGATCGTGAGGTCCAACATGTTTACTGTGAGAAGATTGTGAGGTCCAACAGGTGTACTGTGAGAAGATCGTGAGGTCCAACAGGTTTGTTAGGGGGTTTATACTGTTCTTTTTGTTTCCCAGCTTCAGCGCTATGAGCCCACACCAGAACATGCTCCTGCAGCAGAGTAGGACTGAACTGAACGTCACCAAAGCGCACATTTTAGTTTTTTATTTTTGTTGTCATTGTTTTAAAGGCTTTAACTGGAACGTCTGTGTGTTTGGTAATAAGTCTTTATTTCATTGTTTCTTAATCTTAAGTTATTTAGTACAAATGGTATCCTGGTGGTTTTATAAGGCTGCACACTTTCTGCCCTGTGGTTCAGCCCTCATGGTTTGCTTTTATGGAAGCAAACGGCAAGCATTAGTTGTTATATTTTTTATATCCAATATATTTTCCTGTCCGTTTGCCATTATTATGAATCACTAAGGATGGGATTATGATTTCATAATGTAGGATTAACTATCATTATTGCTATTGGATGCTGAACATTTACATGTGAGGAAATGTATGTTCATATGAATAAACATACGTTGACCGTAAGAGCTGATATTATTTCTTCATACAAATGAATCGTGGAAATGGAGAAAATTGTTTTGTTCAGTAAACCAATAAAGGGTTGGACCATTGTTTTGTTCAGTAAACCAATAAAGGGTTGGACCATTGTTTCTATCAATCTGCTTCTGTCAATCTCATCGCTACAGGCATCATGAAATGTATCATGTACACCAATGTTCACTAGACATTACAATGCACATTTAAAACCTAATTATGTGGAGCTCAACATATTTGTTGTATTTGTGAGCCAAAGTTTGTAGCACTGTAAACCAAAATGTAATGTGGCCAAGCAGTGAGTGACAGGTCTGCTGGCTGGATCGTTCTGAAAGTCAAACCTTTGTGGTTATCAATGACAACAGTGGAGTCAAACGACCACAAACCTAGATTTTTGACTTTATTAACCATTTTAGGGATTTCTGGGTTAAGGGGTTTGGCATATTTTGACCTGGAGGCATTTTAGCATGGTCTTAGGGCTCCTCCCAGAGAGCTATGTTTGAAGGGTACACGTCCCAGACATTAATCAAATGGCTGTTATAGTGAAAGCATGAAAATGTTTAAATACATGAAACAAAAGCATTCAAACCATTTCATAATTCTTCAAAATGCCTTGTTACTTTTATGCAGTTGAGGAAAATGTTAGAAACGGCGAATAACTTTATTAAAAACACCAGCAGTAAAAATATGCAAAATAGGCATTACCCACAAGTATCTGTAGAGGTGCAGAATGTAGTCCACGTGCTGCCACTCAGCTTCACTCCTCAAGTTCCCACACCGTGGGCCACATGGCGACAAAGCTCCCACGCTGTCGCCTTCTTCCCTTCAGGGGTCCGCCAGGTCCATCAGGAGACCTGCAGTCTGACTCTCTTTAGATCTGCAGGTCTGGAGCCCTCCTGCTGCCAGTGCAGCTCCCCATGGAGGTCTTCAAGTTGGAGGACGATGCTCTGTGACTGTGCTGAGACCCCGAACTGGAGTCCTCCTGGGGTTCAGGGGGGGCAGGACCGGGCCCTGAGCCAGAGTCCTCCTGGGGTTCAGGGGGTCGGGGCCCGGAGCGCTTGGCGTGGGACTTGGGCCGCGTCCGTGCGGTGGGTCCCACACCGGTGGTTTTGGTATCGCCGTACGAGTCTGTGTCGGAGCTTCTGCCCTCCAGCACCGTGGAGCAGCGGGCCCACTGCCTCCTGGGCCCCAGGGGGGCGGGGCAGGAGGAGGTGTGCCCCGCCTCCCGGGAGCACTTGGGAGACGCCCCCCCCGGGAGGTCCACATCGCCGGTGTCTTCGTCATCCTCTTCATCCTCTCCCCCCCCCTCCTCGCTGCACCGGGGGCTCCCTGGGCCCAGGGGGAGCCCTGTGGGGGTCCGGCCCACGTCACCCTCCGGGACGCTGCACGACGGACCCCCGAGCTCGTCGGAGACCCGCCGCTGCTCCCCCCCCTGGACGGGAAGGGACAGGGAGGGTGGGAGCAGGGTGGGGTACGCGGTGGAGCACCCCATCCTCTCCAGGAGGAGGTCGTACTCGCTGGGCCCCGCCCACTCTGTCTTGTGGCTGTTTGGGGGGCAGTCGTCCAGCAGTCGGTCTCCCTCTCCTCTGAGGTGGGGACGGTGGCCGAGAAGGCCCTTCCTCACCCTGCGGTAGCCCAGGTGCACGATCTCCAGGAGGTTGAGGAGCAGGGACACGCCGGCGATGCCCTGCATGAACAGCATGAAGACGCTCTTCTCGGTGGGCCGCGAGACGTAGCAGTCCACGGTGTTTGGGCAGGGCTCCCTCTGGCAGCGGAACAGCGGCTGCAGGTGGAAGCCGTACAGCAGGTACTGGCCGGCCATGAAGCCCACCTCCACCGCCGAGCGTGTCAACACGTGGGCCACGTAGGTGCGCAGCAGGGAGCCCCTCAGGGGGGCCTTGTTGAGCCGGCCCTGCTCCACCTGCTTCATCTCACGCTCCACCGGCCGCCGCGCCTCCACCATCTGGGCCGCGTCCAGCAGCTCCAGCTCGCGGCGGAGGAGAGCCTTCCTGCGCTGGCGCGCCTTCTCCAGTGCCCTCAGACGGTACAGGGCGTGGCCCATGTACACCAGCGAGGGGGATGACACGAAGATGACCTGCAACACAGGAGTCCGGGTCACGCTACAGACAGACTGTGCTAATGTCACCTGTCTCATGATCCGGCCACAGACGATACATAAGCAACACAAATGTGCCCGGAGAAATTGCACTCGTTCGGTCCGCCCTCTCCTCCTGTCAGTCCCGCCCTCTCCTCCTGTCAGTCCCACCCTCTCCTCCTGCTGCCCCGCCCTCTCCTCCTGTCAGTCCCGCCCTCTCCTCCTGCCGCCCCGCCCTCTCCTCTTGTCAGTCCCGCCCTCTCCTCCTGTCAGCCCCGCCCTCTCCTGTCAGTCCCGCCCTCTCCTCCTGTCAGTCCCGCCCTCTCGACCTGTCAGCCCCGCCCTCTCCTGCTGCCGCCCCGCCCTCTCCTCCTGTCAGCCCCGCCCTCTCCTCCTGTCAGTCCCGCCCCCTCCTCCTGCCGCCCCGCCCTCTCCTCCTGTCAGTCCCGCCCTCTCCTCCTGTCAGCCCCGCCCTCTCCTGCTGCCGCCCCGCCCTCTCCTCCTGTCAGCCCCGCCCTCCCCTCCTGTCAGCCCCGCCCTCTTCTCCTGCCGGCCTCGCCCTCCTCACCTGCAGCACCCAGTAGCGTACGAGGGAGATGGGGAAGGCGCGGTCATAGCACACGTTGCGGCAGCCGGGCTGCTCCGTGTTGCAGATGAAGTCTGACTGCTCGTCGTTCCACACGTCCTCGGCCGCCACGCCCAGCACCAGCATGCGGAAGATGAAGAGGATGGTGAGCCAGATCTTGCCCACCATGGTGGAGTGGATGTGGACCTCCTCCAGGATCCCGCCCAGGAAGTTCCAGTCCCCCATCTTCACTCGTCCATTGTTGTGGCTGCCCAGGGACAGGCAGGACAGGCAGGACAGCTGTTGGACTACTGGGGGAAATGACGCTCAAAGGGCACTTCAACAAGTATCTGACAGTTTAGAACGTTGCAGCTAACACACAAAATAAGTAGTTTGAAAGTAGGCTTGAATAGGGCCCTATGATTAGATTTAAAAGCACCAAAATCCTACCTGCATCAGGGGCGCATTATTCCTCCAGCGTCATCACAGACATGATCAAAACTGCTTCATGTCCGAACACAACAGACTGGGGAAACCACCACCCAGCTCCCCTTTTAACCCCCCCTCCCTCCCTCGGAGCCCCTCCTCCCAGACAGACAGACAGACCGTTACCTTGCGGCAGCGTGGACAGACTGCCGGTGGTGGAGGTCTCGGGTCATTCAGCCGTGACGCGTCACCAAACTGTGTGGAAAAAAACCCCAAAACAGCGTGAGGCCGGTCTGCGTCACCTGAACGCAGAGAGACCCGCCTCTGTGGAGCCACAAGCCAGGATGGAGGACGAGTGGCCAGCAGCCTGGGACCCCTGCCAGCTCCACCCATCGATCCTGACGGTGCATTAGGCTGCGGCCTGGAGGCATCCCCACCCTCCACTCCATGGCAACCCCCCGTTTCTGGCTGCAGGTCGATGGCTGGTTTTGAGCTGTAGGTCAGCTCAATAAGTCATGTCCTACTTCATAGTCCAGTGCGCAGTGTAATTACATTCCCGTGTTGGCCACCATGTAAGTTTGATCCCATTAAGGCAGCAAGCAGCTGCAGGACTGCAGGGTCTGACCTCTAAACCACATGTAGAAAGGGGCCTGTTGGTCCAGCTGGTGACCTTCTGGTTCTCAGACCCTACCTGTGATGGGGCAGCGTACCCCATCACAGGTAGGGTACCCCGGGTATGGCTCTGTGGCCCGGCGGGCTGGTCTAGGTCCCCATTGGTTACATAAGGAGGGATGTGGAGCATGGCCACCCAAATCACCTAAACCGGGATGATTGTTATTGGTTATGGGGAAACCAGTGGAACCGTTTTTAGATTAAAACCCTCCGACAAAACAGACCGGTAGCTTCAAGAGGATTCGTTTTATATCCCCATGCACACGTCAAAGGAGAAGGGCATGAGGACAGATGATGTATTTTAAACCATTTCAATGTGTTAGCTTGTGCTACTGAAGACAAGCAGCCATCCTTAGATTGAGGACCATAAGAGTTTGTACTTTTGTATCACGTCCTACAAAGTAGGGGGGATATAGCACAGGTCAATGAAAACCATCCTAAAACACATTAAAACACCAATGGAACAGCACCATGTTTGGGGTTGACTGTGCACATGGTACTTGAGCAATTGAGACAGATTGAATTTAATTTAAAAAAAAACTTTAATTTAATGGCACCAAATAAAAACTACCAAAACATTGCAGACAGGTTGACACACTTGTACACACACTTTTATTGAAAACTACTGCAAACTGACTAGTCTCTGGTAAAAAGTAGGCCAAGGGAAAAACATAAAAAGTCAAACGTCTCGTTCTTCTCAGACGGAGGTCTGGTTTATGTCGTGCTAAACTCCACCACCAGGGGGCACCATTCCACTGGGACTCTTCACTCAAACGTGTGCTGTTCCTGAGTTGGAAAGTGTTCTTTAAAAGACTCAATCCTGAGTGTTAAATGAGGGCTCCTCCCCGTTTCACCTCCAGTCCCTACGGTGCCGGTGACAGGAAGACATTGAAGAGCACGGCGGCGACCAGAAAGATGGCGTAGCCCGCGATGCACAGCCAGAACCGAGGGTCCCTGAGCAGCTTCTGGTTGTAGGCGCTGAAGAACACATAGCCCACACTCATCCCGGCCAGCGCCCCGCCAATGTGGGCCACGAAAGAGACCTGTGGGTCACACCAAGAACCCAATCCTTCACAGTGTAGAGGATACATCAGGACAGTAGTGAGCGTACTCTCACTGTAGAGGATACATCAGGACAGTAGTGAGCGTACTCACAGGTCGACCAGGCTATACAACCCCACACAGCGGATCTGTGAGGCGTGTGGTGGGTATGACGGCGTGAGGGTGGTCAGGGGTTAGGGGTCAGGGGTCATACCTTCAGACCAGCTTCGTCACTCAGGAATCTTCTGTAAATAGCGAAGCCCACGTCTGTGCCCACTAGCAGGAGAAAACATGTTTGAGTGAGACTTTCATCTTAGCCTTGGGGTCCTAAACTATAGAACCCCCATAACGCTCTGAGCCCAGTGGACTGTAGGGTCCTGGGATGAAGTGTCCTTTTCTTTGACCAACAGAAAAAACACATGTAAACTATAACAACAGAATGTAAACCCCAGCAGGTAAATCCATGGTTCATCCCATCGTCCCGCCCACCAACATCCTGCTCTAGCAGGAAGTGCTGCTCCAGGAACACTGGATCCATCACAAGCTCACCGATGGCCAGGATGGCCAGGATGCGGAACACGCCCAGGACAGGAATCATCTCACGGAAATTCTGTGGGATAAAGACATGAAATAGTGAGAGAGTACGACAAGAGATGCTCATGGGGGCTCCTCTCCAGACCTCTTAAGGTCTGGACATAATGGGACCCGGAGGTCCACACCGCTCCAGGACTCTTGAAAAGCTAAATGTGAAGAATATTTTGAGTCTCACCACCACAGCGTTCATGAAGTATCCACCAATCAGAGCATAGACCCCCCCAGAGGCCCCCACCAATGCACTGTGGGGGTCAAAGATAGAGCTAGCTAGAGAACCTGCAGAGAGAGAGAGAGAGAGAGAGAGAGAGAGAGAGAGAGAGAGAGAGAGAGAGAGAGAGAGAGAGAGAGAGAGAGAGAGAGAGAGAGAGAGAGAGAGAGAGAGAGAGAGAGAGAGAGCAGTAAGGCAGTGTGGAAAGGGACACAAATAGTACATGTTTAGCTTTGAAGTCAGATCGGAAAAAACAATGTTTAATGTCCTCTGCTGCCAGTGGACGCAGCCAGCGCTGGATGCAGTTTCCTGTGTCCTCCTGACATCAAAGAGCCACCCCAGATGAACACAGTTACAGACGGGGGAGAAGTTAGAATGGAGGCTGAGGCGCGTGCCCACCCTCCAGACCGGCACAGAACCGAGACCACTTGATGTGGACGGACCGGGAGGGACCACCACGTCCACTGTGCTCAGTTGTCCCGTTGTCTCCTCCTCTGGAGACGTTAAGACCCCTACTGCAAAGCCCTGTACCCCAGTGGTGATGGGGGTCTCCCTTCAGGACGGTGGTCCCGTGGAGCAGGCGTGTCTACCGGGGGCTCACCTGCCAGCACCCCGGCCAGGTACACCATGCCCACCTCGAAGCCCTTGTGCACCAGCTCCAGGGGGATGCCTAGCAGAAGCTGCATCACCAGGTTCCCCAAGATGTGCTCCACCCTGGGGACAACACAACACACTGCTGCTCAACACAACCACAACACAACCACAACACAACCACAACACAACCACAACACAACCACGCCAAGCAGGCATGAACATGTTGGTTAGCATGTTAGAAGGCTAGCCTGCTAATAGCCTAGCATGCTAGTAGAAGAAGAAGAAGAAGAAGGGCATCATAGATGCTTTTCTCCAAAGCGACTTACAATCACTACATTTGTGGGGTTCGACATGTGGACAGTGGGAGGAGGGGATGGAACCGCCAACCTTCTAGTTAGTGGACGACCCGCTCTACCCACTGAGCTATGCCGCCCTTAGCGTGTTAGTATACCTTAGCGTGTTATCACGTAGCGTGTTACCCTGCTAGCGTGCTACGTACAGGAGGACCCATGCTGCACCAGGCCTCTAACCCAGACCCTAACCCTGACCCCCGAGGGGAGACGCATGACCTCCCCCAACTCACCCGGCGTGGACCAGCATGTAGGAGAGGAACCTCCAGGCTTCTTGGCGGAGGTCTGCGCGGTAGGTCAGGGGGCTGTCCCAGATGGCCCCGTCCAGGGTCATCCACTGGTCCTGGGGCTTCTGCACCGCGTAGTAGATGAACACAGCCAGCTGCTCCTCAACACACACAACACACACACACACACACACACACACACACACAGACAGACAGACAGACAGACAGACAGACAGACAGACAGACAGACAGACAGACAGACAGACAGACAGACAGACAGACAGACAGACAGACAGACAGACAGACAGACAGACAGACAGACAGACAGACAGACAGACAGACAGACAGACAGACAGACAGACAGACAGACAGACAGACAGACAGACAGACAGACATACAGACAGACAGACAGACAGACAGACAGACAGACAGACAGACAGACAGACAGACAGACAGACAGACAGACAGACAGACAGACAGACAGACAGACAGACAGACAGACAGACACACAACAGGAAGAATCAGAACTCCTTTGTGGCTGCTGGTGAAGGGTGAGGTTAGGGTAGGTTAGGGTGAGGTTAGGTTAGGGTAGGTTAGGGTGAGGTTAGGTGAGGGTAGGTTAGAGTGAGGTTAGGTTAGGTTAGGGTAGGCTAGGGTAGGGTGGGGTAGGTTAGGGTAGGGTTAGGTTAGGGCGAGGTTAGGTTAGGGTATGGTGAGTTAGGGTAGGTTAGGGTGAGGTTAGGGTAGGTTAGAGTGAGGTTAGGGTAGGTTAGGGTGAGGTTAAGGTAGGTTAGGGTGAAGGTAGGGTAGGGTGAGGGTTAGGTTAGGTTAGGGTGGGGTAGGTTAGGGTAGGTTAGGGTAAGGTTAGGTTAGGTGAGGGTAGGTTAGGGTAGGGTGAGGGTTAGGTTAGGTTAGGGTGGGGTAGGTTAGGGTAGGTTAGGGTAAGGTTAGGTTAGGGTGAGGTTAGGGTAAGGTTAGGGTGAGGGTTAGGTTAGGTTAGGGTATGGTGGGTTAGGGTAGGTTAGGGTAGGGTGAGGGTTAGGTAAGGGTAGGTTAAGGTGGGGTAGGTTAGGGTAGGGTAGGGTGAGGGTTAGGTAGGTTAGGGCTGATTGGGATCAGTTGGACGGAGTTGTTAGCTAACTGGGCCAGGCCTACATTGGTTAAGTTTGTAGGCCGAGGCCCGAGATGGCCGACAGGTGGAGAGAGAACATGAAACTAGGAACTGTTGAGAAGACCTTTGAAGATATGTGGCTGTTCACATTGGATTCATGCGTGGAGCTAATGGAGTCTTGTGAGTTTAATGGACTCATGAAGCAGCAGCCTGGATGTGTGCTGGAGGAGGAACATCTGACCATCAGGTACATCTTCTCTGAATGGGACAGGGGGTCTGTCATGGTGGCTGCTTGTGTGCGGGAACATGAGCGGGGGGTCTGGGTGTTTTTTTAACTACTTAAGTACATGTTATTAATCCTAGTTACAAGTTAATTATCCTAGTTAATTATTCATCCTAAAAAATATTTAATTATAAAAAGTTATCAAAAAACCAACAGTGTAAATAACTGTCCTGTTCCCCTGATGTTCCCCCGTGACCTGAAGCCTATATAACAGGTCGGCTTCTACCTCAACCCAACTGCTCATCATTCTGCTCTATGACTATATAAAAGAATGTACTACAACTGAATAATGACATGCTATCATCATAGAATGGATAGGCCAACTCTCTCATGTCTCAGATGGATGTGAGACATGCAGGACGTGAGACATGCAGGATGTGAGACATGCAGGACGTGAGACATGCAGGATGTGAGACATGCAGGACGTGAGACATGCAGGTGAAGTCCCTCCCCGACCACAGAGGGAGGGAAGCCTCTGGAGAAAAGACAGCAGGGTTTCTGTTCAACTGCAGTAGCTTTAGCAGCGAGGTGTGTGTGTGTGTGTTTGCTCATTGACCTCCTATCTTACACACATAAGAGTACACCCATACTCACACAAAGCCACATAAATAAACACATGTGTGTGTTTGGGTGGGTCTATTGAAGCTAACCATAATCTTTGACTGATATTCTGTTTATGAATCAAAACAATTACAAATAGATGAATTAGTCTCCTAACTAAAGAAAATGTCACTTATTTATTGATCCTAAATATTGGGGCAAGACCCCCACCTCTGCGATGCTGATGAAGATGATGAAGACAGGAGGTGGGCAGCAGTTGGTACGCTGGAGATAGGAATCTCGAGAGTTGGCCGGGAGCATCCATCTGGAGACGCTCCTCTGGAACCTCTGGGAGCAGCCCACCTTGGGCTCCTCGGGTTCCCGTTCCACACCCTGGTCCAGGGGGAAGGGGTCCATCTCCTCCAGGTCTCGGATCACCATGGTTCCTTACAGCACAGGAGAACTTGGACTGACCAGCAGGTAGACCTGACCTTGGTGTGTTTAGTTCTAGAGATGTTGAAGTGACGGATCCTCTTTGAGACGGTGTGTCCGTTTGAAGACACGTGGTCTCTAGAATAGATGCTTGTCTTGCCTGGTAGTTTACCAGACCCATACATTAAATTATTATATATCTTATATTGTGCTCTACAGTAGATGAAGTGGGCCTGGTTACAGAATGGATAGGCAGGAGTTGCACACCTGTCCGTTTGTCCTGCTACTGTGAACAGACACCGAGGTCGAGAACAACTCAATGTTATTTATATAGCGCCAATTCACAAGTAACCTGGATATACTTTACATCCTGATTTAAAGAGACCAGCCAAGAAGGACAGCAGTAGCCTACATGAAGTTAGACCACAGATAAAGAACACAGAGCCTACATGAAGTTAGACCTGATGAAGCAGTTACAGAGGCTACAGATGCGAGTCAAAACGTCTGCAGGAGCCCTGGTTGGTCTCCTTGTGTGGTGAAACAGCTCCTTAATCAAACGGAGGTGTATGTGGAAGGTGTATGCGGAGGTCTTCTGGTCTCCTACCTGTTGGGAGGGGCGATGGTGTGAAGCAGAGCGTTTCCACGGGAGTAGGACCACCGACCACCCGTTCAGGGAATATGATCCACGGGAAAGTTCACACAATGAAAGCAACTCATTAAAACTGATTAGAGTAAAAAGGGTCTCCCTCTGGCCAGCTGAAGTGTGCAGTCCGTCTGAGGAGGTCTGGGCTCTTGCAGGGAGGAGCTCCCCTGAGGTCATCAGAGGCTCTTCATGGCTTTTCCTGCGACGAGCTTCCTTCCTCCCAAACTAATTACTGGCCGCTTTTAGAACAGCACATCCTGCAAGTCGCAGAACAACAACAACGAACGTTTAGCGTCGACCACACGTCGACCTACCTGGTTCGAGTCCTACTCGAATCTGTTCTACCTGGTTCGAGTCCTACCCGAGTCTGTTCTACCTGGTTCGAGTCCTACCCGAGTCTGTTCTACCTGGTTCGAGTCCTACCCGAGTCTGTTCTACCTGGTTTGAGTCCTACCTGAGGCGGAAGCCACACCCGTATCCATGACGTCACAGGGTCCTGTTGGAATTGTGTCGAGCACATTTCAACAGCATTCTGCTTCCTCGGCAGCATGGAAAGAAGCTCAGTCTGTGGAACGCTGACCCGTGTGGTGAAGACCCTCACGCTGGAGGTCATGTACAGAACACATTGATCTACAGCAGCGTTTATAGGGGAGCGGAGTTGTGTTGCAGGGCCTCAGTCAGACCACCAGGTGTCGCTTGTGTGCGGGAGACTGTACATCCTGGTTGTCTGGGAACGCGCAGCAGCGTGTCCAGACAAGGGCCTTCGGTTTACAGACAAATAACTTCTCTAATGCAGCAGCAGTTTTTACAGAAGGAAACGCCTGGTTCACCAGCCTCCTCGATGCCCAGGGGGAACTGAAACCACTTCACATTGCACAACCGGTCGGCCTGTTGGTGAAACAGTGAACACCGCTTTACTCTGCGACTACAATAGTCTGCCATGGTAAGCCGAGTACAGCTAACCTCACAGGGCTGAAGGAGGTTGGGGAGTCGTTAACATCGAGTTCACTGTGGGTTGTAAAAACCTTCTCATTCCCCTGGTGGGACGTGATCAGCTCTGATGCATTGCATATTTTTTTATATATTTTTTCCTTTGACTTAAGGTTTATTCTGCACCAATTACACCAAGTCGAATTCCTTGTAAGTGCAAACCTACTTGGCAATAAACTTGATTCTGATGAATGGAGCATGGGAAAGCACCAGGAGCCATCAGACGGCCCCAGCATGGCGTCCATTACAGACATCAAGGGAAGTCAACGTTCATATGAAAACAGCCAACAGACTTCTTCTCAGAACTTTTATTTATGCAAAAGAAGGAGAGGGGTTACAGACTCAGGGAGAGAATGTGGGGGAGGGGGTCCAAAGCAGAGTGGAAGGCTGGTAGAGCAGGGGGAGGCTGGGGGGAGGATGCTGGGGGGAGGGGAGAAGAGGGGAGGAAGCAGGTTCTACATGAGCAGCAGGTCACGCTGGCGTCAGCATGGACCAGGTGAACACAACAGGTTTACTGAGGAGAGGAGGGGCTTTGTACAATTAACTTTCAGATGATTTCAGACCACCAGCAGTGACAGACCACAGCCACCTCAAAACTATACAAAGGAAAAAGGTTGCTATACCATGGCACCCAAAACTGAAAGAAAATACAAATAAAACAACTTAAAAACTGTAAAAGTCGAGGGTGGGCAGAGGTCAGCCATCTTGGAAGAGAGAGAGGCTGGGAGGTGTTCAGGAGACGTCTGAAACAGGAAGAGAAGTAGAAACATTCAACACTGCTGGAACCATGAGAACCAGAGGAACCACAGCATGATGGTGGTTATAGATACATGAAGCCAACATGATGCTACCATGATGCTACCATAATGCTAACATGAAGCCAAAATGATGCTACCATGATGCTACCATAATGCTAACATGAAGCCAACATGATGCTACCATAATGCTACCATGATGCTACCATAAGGCTAACATAATGCTACAATGAAGCCAACATGATGCTACCATGATGCTAACATGAAGCCAACATGATGCTACCATAATGCTAACATGAAGCCAACATGATGCTACCATGATGCTACCATGATGCTAACATGAAGCCAACATGATGCTACCATAATGCTAACATGAAGCCAACATGATGCTACCATAATGCTAACATGAAGCCAACATGATGCTACCATAATGCTAACATGAAGCCAACATGATGCTACCATAATGCTAACATGAAGCCAACATGATGCTACCATGATGCTACCATAATGCTAACATGAAGCCAACATGATGCTAACATGATGCTACCATGATGCTACCATAATGCTACCATGATGCTAACATAATGCTAGAATGAAGCTACCAGTAGGGTTCACACTGAACACGCCTGTGTACAATATTTAGTTCCTGTATTTTACCTCGAGCGTGTGCTTGCGTGATGTCATACTTACAGCTGGCTGGTCGGGCACCATATCTTCGCATGATTTGGTCTTGTGTGAATTTCACAAAAGATTCATATTGTTCTGGAAGAGGAGAGAGACCGTGAGGACACATTACCACTGGGGTTGGTAGTTTAAAGACACGTTACCACCGGGGTTGGTAGTTTAAAGACACGTTACCACCGGGGTTGGTAGTTTAAAGACACGTTACCACCGGGGTTGGTAGTTTAAAGACACGTTGCCACCGGGGTTGGTAGTTTAAAGACACGTTGCCACCGGGGTTGGTAGTTTAAAGACACGTTGCCACCGGGGTTGGTAGTTTAAAGACACGTTGCCACCGGGGTTGGTAGTTTAAAGACACGTTGCCACCGGGGTTGGTAGTTTAAAGACACGTTGCCACCGGGGTTGGTAGTTTAAAGACACGTTGCCACCGGGGTTGGTAGTTTAAAGACACGTTGCCACCGGGGTTGGTAGTTTAAAGACACGTTACCACCGGGGTTGGTAGTTTAAAGACACGTTACCACCGGGGTTGGTAGTTTAAAGACACGTTACCACTGGGGTTGGTAGTTTAAAGACACGTTACCACTGGGGTTGGTAGTTTAAAGACATGTTACCACTGGGGTTGGTAGTTTAAAGACACGTTACCACTGGGGTTGGTAGTTTAAAGACGTTACCACTGGGGTTGGTAGTTTAAAGACGTTACCACTGGGGTTGGTAGTTTAAAGACACGTTGCAACTGGGGTTGGTAGTTTAACGACACGTTACCACTGGGGTGGTAGTTTAAAGACACGTTTAGCGGGATGGTAGTTTAGGCATGACATTGTAGCTTCAATATATGGGATATGGAGTTTCGAGAGTGATTGGTAGGATGCATCCCTGGGATTGGTAGTCTGAACTGCGGTGAGTTACCTGCAAGTTTTGTGTTGAGGATCTGTTCGTACTCCTCCCGGATGTTCTCCTCGTGGTCTTTGAGCAGGCGCTCACACAGGTAGCTCACCTGGCGCAGAGTGAACCAGGGCTGGTCCTTCCTGGAGCTCCCTGCCAATCACAGCGCAGCAGGAAGCCGTTAACACTTCACGTCTACTAGCAAACATACTTCATATTCAACCCAACAGAGCGTTTCGTTGACAGCTGAAACAGACTAAATGCTCCAACTATAGCGAACCCTTTACAGTCAGGGTTGTCTGCTCTTCAGTCACTGAGCAGCTGGTTTCATCCACGTACAGAGAGTAAAGGAAAACTAGTAGAGTAAAACTCAAACCAGGAGGGGAACCACTGGGCCATCCCTTCTTCCAAATTGGAATGTTGATTTGTTTTGCAAGCTAGCTCCTACACCATTGGACAGACAGCAGGACCCTCTGTCTTTCTGTCTGTCCTACAGGTGAGCGCTAACTGACCAACCAGCGGGCGTGGTCTGGTACCTGGGGGGGAGCAGGGCGCGGTCAGGTACCTGGGGGGGAGCAGGGCGCGGTCAGCGAGCTGCTGGGGACGTCACTGGAGCTGGCCGCCTCGCTCTGGTTGAAGGCTCCCTCCAGCTGCCGCCGTCGCTGGATCCGGCCGTACTCATGGCGGAGGTTCTGGAAGATCTGCTCTGTGACAGAAGAACGAGGAGGCTCACGTGAAGACAGCATGTTTTCATGCACTGTAGTTCCCTTGGGCTGAATAAAGTGTGGCTAAGAGTATGGTGCTACATATAGGAGGCCTCTTGTTAATGTATCTGGTGAACCAGCAGTTTCCTGGTCAAAATGGCTGTGATGCAAAACAATGAATAAACGAGACAGAATATGATTGTGGTAACCCAATGAAGATTTTTGACGTGGCTGTAAACACAGGGAGCCCCGCTGTGAACAGCCAGGCTGAACCAGAAAGACAGCCAGGAACTACCAGCCCTGTGGATTTGACACACTCAAACACTGGTCCGCTGTGGGTATCCATTCCTTAAACAGTCTAGATAGAACTTCCTTCAGAGCAGGGTCAACTTCCCCAGTATGGTCATTAGTTAGATAGTCAGACCTAGCTTTAGCTGGCAGACAGAAGATGGACGGCAGTGGAGGATGGACACCACCCAAACATCACAGGAGCAGGCTTCTCCTGCCTCACCACCAGCCCCCCGCAGTGCAGGGCACTATTCCTCCATGTTGGACTGCTCTGCAGAGACGCTGGGTGGCTACAGATCAAGGTTCAGAGCCTGGGATGTCAGTCACATCAGCAGAAGAGCCCCGGGCGTGTGCCCCCCGCCCCTCCTTCTCCAGAACAAGCTCTGAAATAACACCATACGGCTCTGGGATCCACAGGAAGTCTTTGTGTTTACCAGCTGATTTACTGAGCGTTGCCTCTGTCCAGATGAACTTATACTGTTTAGCCCTCAAGAGGAGGAACTCAACCCAGCTTCCTCTGGGTTTCCCCATCTCATGCTGCTAACCTGAGGGTGGGGGTCTGCTGACCTGAGCACAGGGTGGAGGACAACGTGAACTAGAGAGACAGTCTCCCCTGCCCAGAGTGCCGCCTTGTTTATCTGGGGTGGGGAGTACTGAGCAGACATGACCGTCAGCATACAGTAGCAACAGCCCTCTTTGGAGGCCATTTTGTGACAGTCTCCAGCGTGGAGAAGTGAGGGGGCCTTCCATCATTCTAATCCCCCTGAGGGGTGTTGGTTCACCAGCTGTAGCAGAGCTCTGCTAAGCCCTCACAGCAGAGGCTACACATCCCCAGGCTTTGTACAGCCGTGTCGTTTCTAAAAACTAGACCGGGCTTTGCGTAGGTAAAATCATGACATCATTGGGTTGGTTAAGACCCACCCAACACATTACTGCAGAATTTAAAACCCAGACCATAAACGCAGGCTGGCAGAATGCAATAGTCCAGGAACTGAATGTTTTACCTCCAAAATATTACAATAATTACAGTAATGAGGGAGTCACAACTGTCAGGAATGATCCCTGACCATCCATGCCATTGTTCAGAACCCCTGAGGTTCGCCTGTGATATTCTCCATTACAAGGCTGTGTTTACAGTCACATGTTTAGGGCTCTGAACATCTGGGCCCGTGTTTAGTAGGCTGAACCTGAGGTTCAGTCCAGCTGTAACCATCAAGGATTTGGTCCAGTTAGCGATGCTCAAGGGTAGTCTAGAGACGGGTCACTTCAGACCTAGACAGTCGGAGGCAGGGCGGTGTCCCTCTGGCCGCTCCTGAACAGCCAACACCTGGGCTGCTCAACAGACTGGACGTGGCATGAGAGGAGGACATTGGGTGGAGGTGACGGGGGTGCAGACTGGACATGGAGAGTGGGAGGAGGGCCAGGTTGGGACAATGATGCCTCCAAACAGCCCATTATGGCCACGTTCTTGCCATACAATTACACAATTTGTTCCGTTACCATTAAGGTAAGGCAAAATGGTTTGATGGGCAACATTTTAAGTATTAAAGAATGCATGACAATACCATCTCTTCAACACTAGCTAGTAAACAGAACACCAGAGCTACCTGTGACCTGAACAAAACCCTATACAGGCATTTCTTACCATCCACAAAGCTTAGATTGACAGCTCATAAAGTATGGAATTCTTATTGTGCTCATGTGGTCAGTTCAGCAGAGGGTTACACCTCACCTCAAGCCTCCGTAGAGGAGCCAGACTTCAGCCCTGCAGAATTCACTAATGAAAGCTAAACAATGGGAGGTAGAGCCCTGGCCCCTCCCACTCCTTTGGCATACAGCCAATCAGGGAAGACTGTCAATATAACACAAGCTGTACACTCCCCGTTGGTGCATCCCATCATTATTATTAATATTTACAGGGTTTGCTGACATGAACCAAGTTGTATTTCTGGGCTCCATTACTTTACATTTCTAGGTCTCTTCACTCTAGGCTTATTGTTGGACTTGAGCAAGACGATATGTGATGTCCAGAAACTGAATTGAACTCCTTTTGCTTTGGAGATACTATGGTCATTCACATTGGGACTTAGTAGTCAACCTCCACTGCCCCAGGAAACTAGGGCTGTGGAGCCCTACCAAGAAGTGTCCTCCAAGGAAGCAATAGATTTAAACTTTTAGCTACAACAGAGCTGCTGTTTCTCAGCCCAGCTTGGAGGAGACACAGGGCTAAGAGAGCTGGAGAGAGCTTTTAGTGTGTGTGTGTGTGGCCATGTCTGCAGCGTACACACACTCTGGTCAGTCCAGCTGCTGTGCAGTAATTCAGTACGCCTCACACACTCTGAAGAGCCCGGTCGACAGGCTAGGTGATGCTATGTTACGTGAGTGCAATGACGCTGCAATAGCAGCACACAGATCTTCATACCTTCACAATTCACATCTTTCAGCAAAAGGAAAATTTGGATTTTGATGAAGATATTTTTCTGGAGAAAAGGCTTGTGGTGAGGGACAAGCACCTGGTCAAGACAACAAAGACATACAAATGGAGCTTTATTTGGCCACAAGCCTGTTGTGTGCATTTGGCACTTGCTAATGTTATCAAAAAGCATTTGTGAGCTTTGCTGTGCTTTGCAGTCTGGGTTGGTCATCTTGAAGATAAAGAACCATGAGGCCCAGAGAGACTTCAGACTGGGTTTGGGGGCCGGACCCCCATTGACACTACACTAACGGGGTGGATTTAGGAGCCTCTCTGTACACACTGGCCCTGGGGGCCACTGGGCACCAATGTTTCATCTTGGACCAATTGAAATTCTCCACACAGTAACTTTGAGTCAATAGGTTTTCTTGCAACAGGAAAGAGGGGCTCTATGGAATGGGAAGCAATCTTCCTTCAAGAGATGACCGCCAGAGGTGTTCAGTCCCACACAGCAATCAGTTATGTGGCCTCAGAGTGAGATACGAATTTAATAAAGAAATTAGGACAATCATGGGAGTATTTGTATTGCACTCCGTCTTGGATAGAGAGAGAAAAAAAGACCTTGGAAGCCAGGTACAATAATAAACAAAGCATGGGAATTGTAACGAGTGGCTAAAGATCTGCAAAGCTGGAACTGTCTGGTGGCCATGGAGCCCATGTCCACCAGCAGGGAGTGAGGAACCACGCGAGATACTGAAAGTGAAGGCACATTTTTGTACAGGGGAGGTGTCCTATCTAGGATCTAACCGTTGACTGTGCATACAGCCTCAAGTCCGGGGACTAAAAGCAAGTCATAATCCTGGTACTTGGATTGGCTCGCCCTCTCCTAATCCTTCTCTTTCCAAGAAGAGAGTGATTGAGTCAAGATATACCAGGAGATTATTTTTTAAATAGAGCCCCAAAGCTCGGGCATAGCTAGCGAGCTAGGGCCGCCCTGCCCGTACGGTCAGTCTGCACACAACGTAACCCAAGCCCCTGGGTCTGCATGATCAGGCCCAGCTCCACCACCACGCCATCTCTCCGCCTGGATCAGTTTTTACATCAATGAAGGGGAGGGGTGGCATGGCGGAGGACAGGGGCGAGGAGAGGGACGCTGGGATGTGTCCACTCCGCTATCCCACACCAGACAATCGAGGCCCGGTGAACAGAACTGGTTCTACTAACGCTAACCATCTACTACTACTGAGGGGCCATGGCTGAATCGCAAAGCCCTGTTTTACCTTTGGTTCATCTAAACAACTTGGTGCAGGGCAACCAACAAAAGGCAGCAGGAGTTAGCAGGGCCATTGTTTAGCAGCTCTTGTGCTTTAGCAAATGTTGTTAGGGTTCATTGTTCTTCAGTACCAGAATAACACACAGTATGGACCGTGGAAGGTCTGGATGGTTCCGTTTGGAAGCTCGTTCTACAAATATCATTTTCCAAGAATGCGTGCAGATAAGTTGGGTTTTCACACAGCATGAGGCCCACCTCAGCTGCTCCGACCTCCACGTTAGAGACGGTGATAGAACAACGATGAATGGTCTACGCAAGTAGACCTTTATGTGATGTAGTCTGAACCACGGAGGCTCTTTGTAGGAGCTGGCCCAGCTAGCCGAGCTATCCCAGCTAGCCGAGCGAGCCGTAGCTCGGCTAGCTCGGCTAACGCTCTACCTTCACCCCTGGCTCCCCCTCCCCCACACAGAGCCTCCATTTTAAAGCGGTTCATACCTGGAGTGAGCCGGTTGTCCCCTCCGGCAGTGGGGATGGGAGACACCGGGAGCGCAGGGCTGTCGGGCGGGCGGAGACTGCACCTCTGCGGCGCCGGGGAGCCCGGAGTCCCGGGCAGCGGGGCGCACCTCCTCCGCTTGGGAGACTGGGGGCTGAGGAGGGCCTCGAACTCCATCGAGCGCTTTAACGTCGCTCCACAGGCCATGGCGATCCGAGTAGATCAGGGTTACTTTGAGTGGATGGTGAAATCAACCGTAAAAAGGACGTTATTTCTCGAACGTCTGGGTTTCTTTCTTCTGGTCACAGAGACGAAGTTCCGACTCCGAGGAACCGAGCCTGCTGCTTTTCATACGTCACAAGGTGGGCCAAACCACTGGGAGGACAGAAGGGGGGGTCTTGGTATTCAAAATAGAGTCATGTTGTATACAACTACGCCCTTATTGTATACTTGTAGTACTTATAATAATAGTATAAGATTAATTTTAATTATACGCTGGAATGACTACAGTTTGGATCTATTCGTGGACGTTTGTTCTAAAACGTATCCCCCCCCCCCACACACACACTGCTCGTGTCTAGTGTCGAAGTGTTTTGAACTGAACTTTAAAGGTTCAGGAGGTCCCAGACTCCCGGACCATCAGAACCAATAGAGGAGCTCTGATTAAAACTTGACTCTGCACACTCTTTACTCTAATACAGCATCAGAAGGTCTGACCTTGCACTGTTTCACGTTACAACACGCACATTCCTTTGTCCTGGAAGTGGAAAGCGCCTATTGGCATTTAAACTTCATAATTTGTTTATTTCAGAATAATAATTTATCATTCGCCATAGAGTCGATGTATAGCAAAGTGTGAATAGAAATCTAAAAGGGAATCGACCCAACCCACAGGGCATTCCACGGTGAAAAGTCTCCCTCACTCTTGGCAATAGCAATATTGAAAATACTAATGCTCTGTTACGACTGGTCCTCTCAGTGCTGTGGAGTCTTCAGCTCAAGCATTGCACTAAAAGCACTAATTAAATGCACCTAACGTTGATAATATTGTTATACACAGTAGTAATTTTTGCTCCCCCAACCACTGCAAGAAATGAAAGGAAACGACTCAGATAAGAAAAATGTGTCCCTAATATATGCTATGAATTGTATTTGAACAGGTAGAGTATGTGTGTATTGTATTTGAACAGGTAGAGAATGTGTGTATTGTATTTGAACAGGTAGAGTATGTGTGTATTGTATTTGAACAGGTATAGAATGTGTGTATTGTATTTGAACAGGTAGAGTATGTGTGTATTGTATTTGAACAGGTAGAGTATGTGTGTATTGTATTTGAACAGGTAGAGTATGTGTGTATTGTATTCGAACAGGTAGAGTATATGTATTGTATTTGAACAGGTAGAGTATGTGTGTATTGTATTTGAACAGGTAGAGTATGTGTGTATTGTATTTGAACAGGTAGAGTATGTGTGTATTGTATTTGAACAGGTAGAGTATGTGTGTATTGTATTTGAACAGGTAGAGTATGTGTGTATTGTATTTGAACAGGTAGAGTATGTGTGTATTGTATTTGAACACGTAGAGTATGTGTGCATTGTATTTGAACAGGTAGAGTATGTGTGCGTTGTATTTGAACAGGTAGAGTATGCGTGTATTGTATTTGAACAGGTAGAGTATGTGTGTATTGTATTTGAACAGGTAGAGTATGTGTGCATTGTATTTGAACAGGTAGAGTATGTGTGTGTGTCCATGATTGTCAGTAGTTTGAATCAGACCCGCTCAGCACTTCAGTTCCTGGCCCAGGCGCCAGTCATCCGAAACACAGTACAGGAGGTCAAGAGGTCACCGTGCTGCAGGTCTGGTAGAGGCCCTTTCCTTACCGCTTCTGCACATGTTCAGATGGGCATCTTGGCTATCATCAGGAATACATTCTTTCACTTGCTGATTGCGGCCAGACCAAAAACAACTTGCAAAATACACAAAAAGGATTATATTAGAATTTACCATAATTCACTTTATAATGACCTAAAATACCCCAGGAGCTATATATACATATATCACGTAGCCTTGCCTGAACAGACTACCCTTCATTTACGTTGCGTTTAATCTTAATATGAAAAAGTACTAATACTTAAAACTATAGTAAACTAGACAAGTAGATTTCTAGAAGCACAAAAACTAAAAAATGTCATCATGGTGGTCGTCATGCTGTAGTATTATTGTTGTAGATGATAGGTTGTAACTATGTTTCATTTAAGAAGCATTGACAGTGTCTTCATTCATCTTTAGTTCCCTGGTCTCCTTCTCCGGCTGCCCCGCCCCTCCTTGTTCCCCCCTGGTCTCCTTCTCCGGCTGCCCCGCCCCTCCTTCTTCCCCCCGGTCTCCTTCTCCGGCTGCCCCGCCCCTCCTTGTTCCCCCCTGGTCTCCGCTCACCTCAGGGGTGCCCAGCCCATAGGAGCTGACCCCCGTTTTGGACGCTTCAGCCTGACTCTGTCCCGAGTCCGAGGGGCGGGTCCCGGCACACCGAGGACAACAGGCCCCGCCCCCCGGCAGCCGGCCCACCAGGGCCAGCCGGAGCTCCCGGCACCGCAGGGCGTACAGCACTGGGTTGACCGCCGAGTTGACCAGACACAAGGCGCTGCAGAAGGCGAAGGCCCTCCTCTGGGCCATGCTCAGAACCACGGAGACATCTGCCAGCATGAAGCTGAGCACAGGGAGCCAGCATCCCACCAGGATGAGCAGGATGAGGCTCAGGGTTCGGGCCAGTCTTATGTCCATCCTCAGACAGGCGTGCCGGGACGCCCCCAGCTGGGTGGACATGGACAGCTGGTGGCGGTGGGCCTTCCACAGGATGAAGCCGTAGGCAGCCAGAATGAGGCCCAGCACCAGCAGGATGCAGGAGGTCCAGCAAGCCAGGTAGCTGTTGCTGATGTAGGGGAACAGATGGGAGCATGGCGGGCTCAGCCCCGTGGAGCACCTCCACCCCAGCAGCGGGAGGAAGGAGACGAGGAGGGTGGTGCTCCAGAGGAGGAGCAGGGCGAGGAGCGCTCGTCTCCGAGTCATCACAGCCTTGTAGCGGGCCGCGTGGTACAGGCACAGGAAGCGGTCGACTGCGGTGAGCAGCAGGCTCCCCACGGAGCCGCTGAAGGACAGGGTGACTCCGCCCAGCTTGAGGAGATAGGCGGTGGGGCCGTCTTCGCGATGGAAGAGGTGGAAGTCCACAAAGCTGGCAGTGTAGAAGCAGCTGGCCAGCGTGTCAGCCAGCGCCAGGCTGCCCATGAACAGGTAGGAAGGGCGGCGACGCAGGGCGGGGCTGCTGGCGATGAGGAACAGCACCAGGGCGTTCTCCAGCAGGGTGATGGGGCCCGTCAGCAGGCAGATGGAGCCGATGGCCCTTTGCTCCACCCGCGTCAGAACCATGAAGAAGTCCAGGTTCCCAAACGACATGTTGGCTGCGTGGAGAAACGTCACCTTTACTCTCACTGCTTGTTAGTCCTTCAGCAGACATCACTGGATAGAACTTCACGCACCCCACATCATTTAGCAATGTTTGATTTGATCCTATTTACCATCAGTCATTTTAGCAGACACCTTTATGTAAGTGACTTACAGGGAATTCCTGATTATATAAAGAGGCAGGTAGGGTCAGGGCAACAGTCATTCAGGTTCCAACCCAGAATGTGAAACACTGTAAGTACAATTTGAATTGATTCCAAATAACAGTCAGATAATGTAATGATTATTGAGAGGAAAGCAGACACACCATGTACACACATTACACACACACACACACACACACACACACACACACACACACACACACACACACACAAGTTTGGGTACCTTTGGGTGTTACTGAGGGGTTCTCCATAGGTCTTGTTACCATGGTTACGACAGAGGTGGAACCCTCCCACGCCTGTCTGCTTCAGCTGTGGTTGGTTTGTTATGAAATGAGTGTAATGAGTTAACTTAGCTCCTTCCACATGTGCAGTATTTCCCTGTGTTCCCTGTGAATGCTAACAGGGAATATATATATATATATATATATATATATATATATATATATATATATATATATATATATATATATATATATATATATATATAATATTCCAGGAAATGTGCAGCAACCATAAGCCTGCTTGTGACCTAAGCCCCTTTGACACACAGTATTTATATACTGTACATATGTTTTACTCAACCATCACCAGAAACTGCATTTCTGTAATCATTTGACATTGTCAGATCCTGCAAATTATTACTGTTTCAGATCCTACAAATTATTACTGTTCTCCAATATTTAGTTTAAATGCTGGTGGAAGAACATAAAAAAAATATTGAAATTAATGTATTATACAAAGACTAAGACAAGACATATTGCATTAGGCTACATTATTATTACTATATTTAGCGGTTGAATGAATCGTGTTAGTGTTAAATAAACCACCAATGGAAACAGTCAGAGTTTCACACAAGTTGAGACAGTATTTCGACAGTAAGTGCTCCTACTGTGTGTAACGCACCCTGGAAATTACACCATAGAGCTGTAATCTCCATTATGTGACGTCTCTAGGTAGGCTTTTCTGTTTGATTCATCCCAAGAAGCACATGGAGCAGAAGGAACAGACGGTAATAATAATTAAAAAGACATTTGTCAATAAGTATATTAAAAATACTTCAAAAATAGATCTACACGACAGAATATAGAGAAGGTGATGAGTGGTGATGAGTTCCCCCTGTGAGACGAGCAGGGCACCCTGGAGCCCTGCACCTGAAGCCATACACACGCTCACACCTGCTTTCTGGTGTAAAAGACAAACATGTCCAGGTATGTTTTTGACAAACCAACTTTTGTCAAAAACATACTGAAAAAACAACAGTAAACAGTTAACAGTATAGTAAACAGACAATACCTTAAAGATGGCTTTGGAACGATACCTTTGCACCACTTTTAGAAAACAATATTCCCAGTGGATGAAAACCCCGTTGACAGTGATGCTCTCTGAGACACGACGCGTCTGCGGAACTCGTCTGAGTCACGGTGAGGGCCAGGAAGTGGTGATACTGTCACACCACGTCTTACGTATGCAGTATGTTGCTTGTTGTTACTCACATTTAAATGGGGTCCAAACACCATGAACTTTCGTCCAAAGGGGCTTTCGAGTGAGGCTTAACGATCAATTCAACCAACACACGCTGCACAAGTACCTCTAGTCCCTGACGATCTAATGTGGCATCTTTACTAAACATTCATTGTTCTCTTAGTAGTGACCTCAGAGATCTCCACGGTGCTTTACTTTGTGAGACATTGCGCAATGTTCTGAATTAAATATTCCTACTACATGCATACTATAGGTAAAGACTTTTACGATCAGATTTGCAGAATAACGTGCTATTTCTGAACAGGTCAATTCTTATGGCTTTACAAGAAACTGTAGCCTACAATAAAGTAACTTAAGTGTTCAAACACTTGATAATGACAGGCATCCTATAGCTCCACCACTTTATTAGTGGGCTGAATGAAGCCACAACGGTGCAGCAATTAGGCCAGTCCCTGCTTGTGACAAAAAAAAAAATTGCACATTTTGCACATTTCAATTTGATTTTAAATGTGTTTTTTTTTTTTAATCAAAACATTTTTCATACCTTGGGTGTTTAAATAAAACTGATAATTATTCTAACACTCTACTATACGTAGAATGAGTGTCTGTCTCTTCTTTCTTTTTCCCTGAAGTATTGTAACAAATGCAATTTCCCTCAGGGATCATTAAAGTATGTCTGTCTGTCTTATCAGCCTTATCAAATTAAAATGATCTGGGATTAATTTTGTTTTTGGTGACATGCATGTAGGTACAGACTTAGAATGTAGTGATGTCAGTTGCTGTGTTGTGATGTCTTCTATGCCTGGTATATTGTCACTTCAAGTATGTCTGTTATATTTCTATAGCACTTAATCCCAGTTAGTATAAGGGCTTCACAGGTCCTGTGGAATGTGGGCAACATAATGTCGCCCACATGATAAAACCCCCTGATCAACCTGCAGGATCAACCCCCAATAACCAGAGGGAAGGAACACACAAGAGGGATCTCCCCTTCCACGCACACTGGGGTTCAAATGTGTGTGTGTGTGTGTGTGTGTGTGTGTGTATAGTAATGATAGTAAAGTTAGGTGTTCCTTCACTCATTGGAAAGACGACAGACTTCCTTGACGTCTGAAAGTCCTTGATACCCTTGCTCTGCCGCTCTGCTCCACACCAAAGAGTCTCTCATAAAAGCCTTTTTCTTTCTTCACATGGGAGTCTCCAGTGAAGGGCCCACCTATAAACCCCGGTCCAGTCCTGGTTCCCCAGAGTGGGAGGGCTTTGCAGCAGAAGATGGGTGTCGGTCACTGCTGGGCCGCTGTGATGCTGGCCATCTTGTGTGTTGTGTGGAAGAGTTGTATTTTTGTGAAACAGTAAAACCAGCAATGTTTATATTTATATGAACTTCTGGATCAGGGGTCATCCAACCCAACTCATGCATTGTCAGTATGGCCACCTCAGACAGATACAAAAGAGAAGGAAAACAGGAATAACAAAGGTTTGTGTTTTGATTCTTTGCATGTGAATGCATAGGAGTCATTGTGTTGTTTATAAGATAAGTGCTAATCAGGTACTGTATATACTCATTGAGATTAGATGACATTCAACCTTATTGTCATTTAACAGCACAATTCAACCAAATTAGGCATAAGCATTGAGCTTCTAACCAACCAGATGTGTCTCCAATGTTGAAGTAAGGACTGACTGTGGCTCACTCCTGAGGGGTCCACTGTACAGCCCACTGTACAGCCCACTGTACAGCCCACTGTACAGCCCACTGTACAGTCCACTGTACAGTCCACTGTACAGTCCACTGTACAGCCCACTGTACAGCCCACTGTACAGCCCACTGTACAGCCCACTGTACAGTCCACTGTACAGCCCACTAGCACCTTCAACAGTCTGAAGACCAGACTTGTCAGCAGCAGGTTGTATATATGTGGTTAGCTATTTTACAACATTTTATATCCTCAATGTGAAAATATGTACATGAATTGTATATCTACAGCCCTTAATCACAGATGCTCCACATTATATGACAGCCTCCTAACCCTAAGCCCACAACAGGACAAGGACAAAACTACCTAAACCCAGATGGTTCGAGAAGAAACTTTGAGAAGGAACTGAGAAGAGGCAGGGATGGCTTGGTAGCACAAAACAAAACAAAGCAGGAATGAAGCTCTAGTTTGATTGTACCTTTGATATTCCTTCTGCAATGTATATACATTCCCTGTCCTTGTTCTGGAGAGAGTCCTAAGTGAGATATCAGACAGGGGGGCCTCCTCATTCTCCCCTTTGACCAGCTGGATGTCTTCAGGTCACAACCTGCTCTCCCTATGTAACCCTAACCCTCATGGGGGAGGTAGGGCCACCTTGCGTGGAGTGAGATAGGAGCATGTGGCGTGTAGGCGTGACCAAGCTGCCTCTAAACCAGAGACTTGTCTCTGTGACGATGGTGGACCTTTAACACCTGTTCAACAGCCTAGGTATTACATGGCTTTGATTCCAACCTGTTGAGCACTGTTAATAAGACAGCGGTGGTAGCCTGTGGTAATGCAGGACAAAGACCTGGCGTTTGGTTGGTTAAAGTTTGTTGATGTCTGTTACTTGTGAATTATGTACAGAGGTGTGAGGACGTGTTTAAAACAAGGGATGTTTCTACAGTAGTCAGATCTTTCAGAATGATCCTCCTAAATAATGCCAAGGTTTGACATCGAAATGCATTCTTGTTTGTTTAAAACAGTGACACCTTTTCTCTGTTCAACACAAGCCACTGGAAGTGGTCTTGATGGTTTATCTTCTCAGGTAGTGGTCCTGAAGTGTTACAAAATGTTACCTTCTCGAGGAGTAATCCTGAAGTGTTACCTTCTCAGGAAGTGGTCTTCAACAAAGGAGAGCCGCAGGGTGGGGGCATGGTTCCACTACGTCATCCGTCTGGCAACAGGCGGACCTGTTCCCGGCCGTCGCGCCGTGATTGGCTGCTCTCTCCTCCAGGCGGGAGGTGATTGGTGGGGACGCTGCTCGGGTGCGCCATATATAATAACTGTGTGGAATCCATTTTGTTGCAGTCGTTCAGACGAAGTCAGCGGAGTCGGGAGGATCGGACAGAGAGACTAGAGTTACCACGACATTTAGGATCTGGTTCGAGTCGTAGTTGACCATAGTTAGTGAAGTGAGGAGAGCTTCGTTAAGGCGGTGTGTACTGACGGAGGGCTCAGCACCAGAGGAAGTCGGTAAGCAGCCTCGGCGCCATGTTGTCTCTTTGTTGTGTCTGCTCCGTAATATGACCTACAAAGTGTTCCTAACCAAGTGCTTCTAACGAAGTGTTTTTAACCAAGTGCTTCTAACGGGTCACCTCGCCTGGTGTTCGTTAACTCGCTGCTTTACAACGTCCACGTCACAATGTCCAACACGGAGGGTTTGTTTTCTGTCCGCTGTCGAACAACAACAGGCTGGTTGGACCAGTGCTGCTGGTTCTGGTTCTGGTTCTGTAACACGGAGACTTATTATAAGACACGTCTTTAGTTGAGACGCATGTCTTCTGGAATAATAGGGTTTTTATGAAACCATCGACTAAATTCGGGTTTAGTCTGGTCGTGACGCACTTAGAATGGAGGCCGACGTGGAGACTGTTGTCTCACATCCCGCCCCTGTACCGCGTTACTTTAGACGGTAACACGTTACTTTAGTTACTATGTTACTATTCGGAGCGTCTTTAAGTTGATCCATCTTCTTTATTCAGATCTCGACTTCCTGGAGCACCGATCGCCTGGTCGAGTTGATGTTCCACTGGGCTTCACGGGAGAACAGCGCTCCGTGGCTCATGAGCACGGCACACCTGGCCGGACACCCGAGAGCAGGGAGGGCGAGACGGAGGAGCACCCGGAGGACCTGGAGCCCGAGTAGACGGAGAGACCCCTGTCCCTCCATCCCCACCAGCAGCACCACCATCACCACCACCAGCAGCAGCACAACAACAAAGAGGTAGGCGCTGGGGGAGGGGCGGTGACGTCACGGCTGGCCAGCCTGGTGCTGCTGCACGTACACACTTCTTCTGTCTGTTGTGACACCACGGGGTGCAGTGAGACAGCACCCGTTAGATGAGAATATCAGTCAATATCGCAGCCCTATTTCCTAACATTGTTGGGTTATTGTCTTGTGTGTATGACGTTTTACTTCGATTTCAGTTATAGGTAAACGTTCAGGGTGCATCAAATACCTCAATTTCTTTTTTTAGTTTTAATGGAAAATATGTCAACTTATATTTAGTGCACTTACAGGCCAAATGATTTTAATTTATTTTCATTTATTTTAACCTGACTGGCCCGAGTGGCACTACATTGGCACCAGTCTGGAGCTGTTCCCCCGGTAGAGGGGTACCGGGGGTTACAGTGACTCACGGTAGAGGGGTACCGGGGGTTACAGTGACTCACGGTAGAGGGGTACCGGGGGTTACAGTGACTCATGGTAGAGGGGTACAGGTGGTTACAGTGACTCACGGTAGAGGGGTACCGGGGGTTACAGTGACTCATGGTAGAGGGGTACAGGTGGTTACAGTGACTCCCGGTAGAGGGGTACAGGTGTTTAGTGACTCAAGATAGAGGGGTACCGGGGGTTACAGTGACTCATGGTAGAGGGGTACAGGTGTTTACAGTGACTCACGGTAGAGGGGTATAGGTGTTTACAGTGACTCACGGTAAAGGGGTTCAGAGGGGTACAGGTGGTTACAGTGACTCATGGTAGAGGGGTACCAGGGGTTACAGTGCCTCACGGTAGAGGGGTACAGGTGGTTACAGTGACTCCCGGTAGAGGGGTACAGGTGTTTACAGTGACTCATGGTAGAGGGGTTCAGAGGGGTACAGGTGTTAACAGTGACTCATGGTAGAGGGGTACAGATGGTTAGTGAATCATGGTAGAGGGGTACCAGGGGTTACAGTGCCTCACGGTAGAGGGGTACAGAGGGGTACAGGTGGTTACAGTGACTCCCGGTAGAGGGGTATAGGTGTTTACAGTGCCTCACGGTAGAGGGGTTCAGAGGGGTATAGATGGTTACAGTGACTCCCGGTAGAGGGGTATAGGTGGTTACAGTGCCTCACGGTAGAGGGGTACAGAGGGGTACAGGTGGTTACAGTGACTCCCGGTAGAGGGGTTCAGAGGGGTATAGGTGTTTACAGTGACTCACGGTAGAGGGGTACAGAGGGGTACAGGTGTTAACAGTGACTCACGGTAGAGGGGTTCAGAGGGGTACAGGTGTTAACAGTGACTCACGGTAGAGGGGTACAGAGGGGTACAGGTGTTAACAGTGACTCACGGTAGAGGGGTTCAGAGGGGTACAGGTGTTAACAGTGACTCACGGTAGGGCTGCTCTCTCTGCAGGTGACCCAGTCTGCCAGCTATGGGAGGCGGAGAGCGCTATAACATTCCAGTATCTCACCCCGAGCGCCAGCTGCCCAAGAAGACCAAGCAGCGGGGGCGGGACCAGAGCGTGGCGGTCGCCGTGGCGGCCTCGGCGGGCATCATGGGGGGGCTCCACGGCCATCGCCGCGGCGACAAGAGCGCGGCCTACCCCTGCTTCTCTGAGGCGCGGCAGGCCGCGTCCGCCGAGAAGAAGGGCGCCTCGGTGCGCTTCGCCGCCAGCTACGACCAGAACTGGGAGGGCGCCGTGTCCCACCTCAACACGCTGCTGGCCACCCAGGGGAGCCCAAAGTTCGCCGGGCCCAAGTTCAGCGAGCCGCCCTCCCCCAGCCTGCTGCCCAAGCCCCCCAGCCACTGGGTGTCCTTCCCGCTGCGCGCCGGCGACAGCAGGGAGATGATGGCCTTCCAGCTCAAGAGCCTCCTGAAGGTCCAGGCCTGAGGTGGACTCCACCCTCCATGACCTGTAGTTCGACAAGCCAACATGTGAAGCCAGGCTCTGCGGGGGGGGGGGCCTGCGGCGCTGCAGTAGCGTCTGTGACCAGGTGACCCGGGTTACCACGGTGATCAGAGCTACATCAGCGCCGCCCCCCCCCCCCCCCCGCCAAGCCTCCCACGGACTGGACCCCATTGCTTGTGCTCTTCTTTTGTTTTGTTGGCGTCTCCGGCGGCCCGACGGCAGGACACGCCCCTCTCAGGTGGACCGCGGTCAGGACACGCCCCTCTCAGGTGGACCGCGGTCAGGCAGGCCGCGGCTTGTGGGTCGGCTCTGATCCACTTTGTAGCATTCAGTATCAGCCGATTCTTTTTTCAGTTTCAATTGTTGACCCCTTTCTCTTTTGACCCAGTTCTTCAGTTTGATTTCGTATCTGTTAATTCTGGTGATGCGTAACGGCGTTTGGGAGGAGGGCCGTGTGCATCATGAGGTCCAATCAGAACCCCCGTTACCAGAGGGTAACCAGACTATGGCCGGGATGGGACCCTTAACTCTTGTATTATTATGATGCGCTGTGCGCACTGCACTATGGGAGTTGGTGTGTGTGTGTGTGTGTGTGTGTGTGTGTGTGTGTGTGTGTGTGTGTGTGTGTGTGTGTGTGTGTGTGTGTGTGTGTGTGTGTGTGTGTGTGTGTGTGTGTGTGTGTGTGTGTGTGTGTGTGTGTGTGTGTGTGTGTGTGTGTGTGTGTGTGTGTGTGTGTGTGTGAGACTCCTCGCCGTCAGGCAGGCCCACGGTGCCGCAACCACGAGCCAATGATCTCTCCCCCCCCAGTCTCCATGGTAACAGGCCGCAGCAGCACAGTCCCGCGGAAGAGGGCGTGTCCTGCTGCGGTGGGGGCCGGCCCCCTGGAGCGGGCCGCCCAGTGGGGGCATGTTTACATGTTCTGAGGTACTGGCCGGGTACCGAGCACACAGAATCTCACTGCCGCCACCCCCCTCCTGCACTGCAATCAGACCGGGCAGGGCGGCTGCGTAGACCATCTCACTCTGGGGTCTCTGGTCCAGGTCCTCGCCATACGCCCCCCCCCCCCAGACAGGAAGCTGTAGTCGTCAGCCGGTCAGCCGGCAGAACAAAATAAGAGCATGAGATGTTGAAGAGCCATGTATATAATGAAATGTATAAAAATACTTGTAGCATATGTACATTATGCAGGCGGATTTCCCGCCCTGCGTGACAAAGTATTTTTAGTAATAACACTGAATGTATGACATGTGATCCATGTCTTTACTTCAAATGCTGAGAGTTATTTTTGTTAAAAAAAAGAAAAGAAATGGCTGCATCTGTGTGCTCCTGCACTGAGCTCTCCAGTGGTCTGCACGTGGTTTTATTTTTCTACAGTGTAGGGTCAATGATGCAGGAAGTGCATGATGAGCAGATCTAAAACTAAAAATTTGACCTCTCGAGACTTTTCCATGTATGACAGCCCTCGCTGTTTTAAACTGATTTTAACTGCCACTCGTTTTCATTGGGCCTTACCTCTTCAATGTTCACGGCCCCTTCCCCACTATTGGAAACATTACAAGCCAAAGTTGTCCACTATTAGAAGGTAGGTTTTATCAAGCCAAAGTGAACCTTGAGTGACGTACCTTCACTCTGGAGGTAAAGCTGGTTACAGTATGGTGATCAGTACCTTCACTCTGGAGGTAAAGCTGGTTACAGTATGGTGATCAGTACCTTCACTCTGGAGGTAAAGCTGGTTACAGTATGGTGATCAGTACCTTCACTCTGGAGGTAAAGCTGGTTACAGTATGGTGATCAGTACCTTCACTCTGGAGGTAAAGCTGGTTACAGTATGGTGATCAGTACCTTCACTCTGGAGGTAAAGCTGGTTACAGTATGGCGATCAGTACCTTCACTCTGGAGGTAAAGCTGGTTACAGTATGGCGATCAGTACCTTCACTCTGGAGGTAAAGCTGATTACAGTATGGCGATCAGTACCTTCACTCTGGAGGTAAAGCTGGTTACAGTATGGTGATCAGTACCTTCACTCTGGAGGTAAAGCTGGTTACAGTATGGTGATCAGTACCTTCACTCTGGAGGTAAAGCTGATTACAGTATGGCGATCAGTACCTTCACTCTGGAGGTAAAGCTGGTTACAGTATGGTGATCAGTACCTTCTCTGGAGGGTTCACCAAACTCAGTTCTTGGCTGTTCTTCCGCCAGTTGACAGTTGAGTTTGACCGTCCTTGCTGTATGTTTGCTTTCATTTCTTTTCTCTTGTTAATGATCTTATGAAATGTCTGTCATGCATGCAAAAGTCTCAAAGAAATGTAAAAAAAACAATTGGCTGTTAATTTGTCCCCTTGATCGACGTCACTGATTATGAGAGTTGTTTGCCCACTATGTACAATTTGGCTTTAATTCGATAATGTGAACAAAATGCACTATTTACTATTGTGAACTATTTACGATTGGTTTAAACAAATATTCATGCCAAAAAAATAAACCCCCTCCCTCCCCCTAATTGTGTTGTCTGCCTCTTAACTTGAAATGGATTGAAAGGATTTTACACACTTAAACCACTGTGTTACATACATTACCATTGCAGCAGTGGACTGGTGATTCAGGTTTAAATAAGGTAAGGCCTTAACACCTTTCCAATTAGTGCTCCATCATCTGAGTGGCAGAGTGTTGCAGGTTCTCAACAGTGAACTTCAGAGCATTACCTTTACCTGCTGCAGTCAGCCCAGCTGTCCCCTTACTCCTGATGACTCAACTAAAGCTGGCTTGATGGGGACTCAGATCAGGTAGTCCATAAAGAATGAATTTCAAATGTATTTGGTACAATCAAACCACTCAATTCAATGTGTTCTACATGGAAACCAAATGTGATGTCCTTTTGGAAAACTGACTGGTTAACTGGCCTGAAGTAATGAAGAAAGACGCGACAGTTTCAAGTCCACCTTTGAATTTGTCCATTTATTGACCTACAGAAAGCATTGAATACCCCCAAGCCCATGTACAGTCTAGTGTATGTAGTACACGCTCATGTACAGTCTGGTGTTTTGTACAAGCCTATGTACAGTCTGGTGTATGTAGTACAAGCCTATGTACAGTCTGGTGTATGTAGTACAAGCCCATGTACAGTCTGGTGTATGTAGTACAAGCCCATGTACAGTCTGGTGTATGTAGTACAAGCCTATGTACAGTCTGGTGTATGTAGTAAGCAAGGTACACAAACACATCTGGCAAGCAAACCGGTAGAAAACAAAGCAGATTCAATACTACGCCATCGACCAGAAATGACCAGAAACAACAAGCAGACAGAGACCAATATTCAGTAGAAAAATATTGTTTTAGGGAAACTGCACCAACGTTCTCAGAAGAGAAATCCATTTGACCAAATAATGAGGAACACTGCCACCTTCTGTCCAGCGCCCAGAGCTCCACCTGGGCTCCACCAGGGCTCCACCAGGGCTCCACCAGGGCTCCACCAGGGCTCCACCAGAGCTCCACCAGGGCTCCACCAGGGCTCCACCTGGGCTCCACCCTGCAGATGGAGCACAGGCCCCCAGACAGCACTGCTCGGGTCACGAGCGAGATCAGGGCCGGGACACGGACTTGGAGTAGGAGCGTGGTGGGGAGCTCTGGGTCTGGGGCCCGGAGGAGGGCTGGAAGTCCTGGACCGGAGTAGCTGAGTGGGACAGACTCTTCCGGGGTCTGGCGGGAGAGTGGGAGCGTGACCCAGAGCGGCCCCGGGATCCTGGCCCCTGGGGGGTCCTGGGGTGGTCCCGGGGGGGGGGGGGGGGGGTCCTGGGGGGGGGGGTCCTGTGGTGGTCCCTGTGGTGGTCCCTGTGGTGGTCCCGGGGGGGGGTCCTGTGGTGGTCCCGGGGGGGGGGGGTCCTTGTACCGGGGGGGTCCTGTGGTGGTCCCGGGGGGGGGGGGGGGTCCTTGTACCTGGAGAGACACAGCGTAACTGTTTAGTGTTTAGTCATTCAACAGACACTTCTGTTCAAACCTTCCTGAGCAGGAAGGGGTGAGGGCATCAGGGAGACTAGACACTGGGGTTCAAACCCCAACCTTTCCAACAGGAATACAAAATAAACAAGTGACCGTAGTGCTTCAACTAAAGTCTTCAGTTACGTCTCATGTGATAGGACACATTAACAGAGGGCCCAATCATTCCATGCTGCCGTGTAAAGCCCTACTTCGTCAACACTACGCAACAACACTTAATACGTGTGAGGACCTACTGCTCTGCGAGGGCCTACCTCTCGTGGTCTGGGCTCCGGCTGCGTCTCCGACGGCCAGATGACCTAAGGAAGGAGGAGGAGGGTCACTGGACTGGAGGTTTCATCCTACTGTCAGACAGTATGTCTGTCTGACAGTAGGATGATACACACTATGTACCACCACTAGGGATCGTCCTACTGTATTACAGTAGGATGCTACACACTATTACAGTAGGATGACATACTGTAATGCAGCAGGTATCCTATTGTAATACAGTAAGATGCTACACATTACAGTAGGATGATATACTGTAATGCAGCAGGTATCCTATTGTAATACAGTAAGATGCTACACATTACAGTAGGATGATATACTGTAATACAGCAGGTATCCTACTGTAATACAGTAAGATGCTACACATTACAGTAGGATGATATACTGTAATACAGTATGATGCTACACACTATTACAGTAGGATGCTCACACTATTACAGTAGGATGACATACTGTAATGCAGCAGGTATCCTACTGTAATACAGTAAGATGCTACACACTATTACAGTAGGATGCTACACTGTAATACAGTAGGATGCTAAAAACTATTACAGTAGGATGACATACTGTAATGCAGCAGGTATCCTACTGTAATACAGTAAGATGCTACACACTATTACAGTAGGATGCTACACTGCAATACAGTAGGATGATATACTGTAATACAGTAGGATGCTACACTGTAATGCAGCAGGTATCCTACTGTAATACAGTAAGATGCTACACATTACAGTAGGATGACATACTGTAATGCAGCAGGTATCCTACTGTAATACAGTAAGATGCTACACATTACAGTAGGATGACATACTGTAATGCAGCAGGTATCCTACTGTAATACAGTAAGATGCTACACATTACAGTAGGATGACATACTGTAATACAGTAAGATGCTAAACATTACAGTAGGATGACATACTGTAATACAGTAAGATCCTACACATTACAGTAGGATGACATACTGTAATGCAGCAGGTATCCTACTGTAATACAGTAAGATGCTACACACTATTACAGTAGGATGCTACACTGCAATACAGTAGGATGATATACTGTAATACAGTAGGATGCTACACATTACAGTAGGATGACATACTGTAATACAGCCCCACTGGCGTGTCTGAGTCTCTGCAGTAGCGTTAGCACGCAGGTTCTGAACCCACCCTCGCGGGCCGCAGCCTGGGCTGGCCGGCGGCGCCCCCACGGTCTCCGTTGTCGTAGCGCGAGAAGCTACGCGGAGAGGACTCTTTGGTCTTCATCTGGTTGGGAGCTGGAGAGGAAGAGAAGGAGACGTGAGATGAGCTGGCCGAGGCTAAGCTAACCGTGGCTAGCTGGCTAAGCTAGGCCGGCGCGAGGCTCCGGAGGAGAGTGCGTACTCTTGCGGTCTCCCTGGGCGAACTGGATCTCGATCTGCCGCCCGCAGACCCACTTGCGGTCCAGGTTGTGGAGGGCATCCTCAGCGTGGCGGACATCTTCAAACATGCTGCATGAGGTGCTTGTGGAGGGTCAACAGGGGCAGGACTAACATCTCTACGTTTAACCCTGACACATGAACATTCATCTGCTGGAGCAAGGCAGGAGGTCAGACATGATTACAGCTCTACTCATCACCACAGTATACAAACATGAAACCAGCACTCAGTCAGGTGGGCCAAACTGGAGTGATGGAGGAGTGAGGACACAATAAGACATGGAGTGGTAGAGTACTGCAGACAGTTGGTAGGATACAAAACATGTGACTTATTACCTTCAACATGCTTGACCTTTGACTTTGTGCTGGCTCTTTATTGGCTGGGCAGAAGAACTTGATGTTTCCTGCTTGGCTTTGCCCAATAAAATCTTTTCTTTCTTTCTTTCTTTCTTTCTTTCTTTCTTTCTTTCTTTCTTTCTTTCTTTCTTTCTTTCTTTCTTTCTTTCTTTCTTTCTTTTCCTGGGCCATCTCTCTGTCTCCACTTTGTCTCTTCATGCTTTTGGTTTCATGCTCCACTATGAGGCCTGGAGCCTGGCTGCTACACTACTACTGTGTGCTGGACGTCTCCACTGAATCTTAACAACAGAAGAGATCAGGGTTAGCATCCTTCATCCTGACAGCAACCACACTTCTGTTCCTTTAGCTGCAGTAACAAACATGAATTATAGAAACATAAATCATACAGATCAAATCAATGATCTCTGATCTCTGGAGATCAGAGAGGACAGAGCAGAGGGACAGAGCAGAGGGACAGAGCAGAGGGATAGAGCAGAGGGACAGAGCAGAGGGACAGAGCAGAGGGATAGAGCAGAGGGACAGAGCAGAGGGACAGAGCAGAAGGATAGAGCAGAGGGATAGAGCAGAAGGACAGAGCAGAGGGATAGAGCAGAGGGACAGAGCAGAGGGACAGAGCAGAGGGATAGAGCAGAGGGACAGAGCAGAGGGATAGAGCAGAGGGACAGAGCAGAGGGATAGAGCAGAAGGATAGAACAGAGGGACAGAGCAGAGGGGACAGAGCAGAGGGATAGAGCAGAGGGATAGAGCAGAGGGATAGAGCAGAGGGGACAGAGCAGAGGGATAGAGCAGAGGGACAGAGCAGAGGGATAAAGCAGAAGGACAGAGCAGAGGGATAGAGCAGAGGGACAGAGCAGAGGGATAGAGCAGAGGGACAGAGCAGAGGGACAGAGCAGAGGGATAGAGCAGAGGGGACAGACGGGGGCTGAGCGGCAGTCTGAATCACAGGGTTAGAGGTCATCGCCAACTTCACCCCTTTGTTCGACTGACAGTAGAGAAAGGATATTGAATGTACGCAAATCCTTGTGGTCGTTGTGTATAGAAGTCAAGTGGAATGTAGACATCTACAACAGGCCCATAATGCCCAAACTCACACTGCAAATCCTCTGGCCTAAAGTGTCATGAAATAAGGACATGAATTGTGTTGACTTCTCCAGAGGCGGGCTGAACCCTGGGTGGGGTGGTTAAGGCTCTAGGTTTAAGTGCTCTTCTGTCTACCTTCCATTGGCACACTTTCTCAGAAACCACTTTCTATAAATACAAAATGAACAAAACCACCCTTTGGCCTTTCTGCCATTTTTGTTGACTATCAAGCGCAGACGCCCCGAAAACGTGGCTGGTAGTATTGGACATCCCAACACACATGACGTAACGATGAGACACGACGTGCTTCATGACAGACACGCCATAAGATCACGGTTGGTCATGACGTCATGTGTGTAGGCTTCACACGTCCCGACAGACACGCCATTAGATCACATGACGTCATGTGTGTAGGCTTCACACGTCCCGACAGACACGCCATTAGATGACATGACGTCATGTGTGTAGGCCTTCACACGTCCCGAGTCCCGACAGACACGACATTAGATCAGTCAGGCGTGTCGTCACGTGTAGGCTGACCGACGCATGCGCAGACGAGTTCGTTGGCAAGCACGGTGGACAACATAAACATACTGCAGGGGGACGGAAGCAGGCCAGGTTTGAGGTTTGATTCTGTCCTCTGAGCCGTCGAACCACGGAAAACATTTCCAGATAATAAAACCCCACTCGGTTATCAGCGTATCCATTTCGCGGCCTGGCTGCCATTTTACAGCATTGACATACACCACTCTAACTCCGTTGATAGAGTTTTAAACACCTACCTGGACTCGTCGGAAATGTTTCGGACGAACAGAGAGGTATTTGGGGGTCTGAGGTACCTAGCCATTTATCTTAATATGCACCACACGTCATTTATTTAGTTAGACTTCCCGTCCAAGGCGCTTCTGCTCCACGCAGGGGCACTGCGCATGCCCCCCCCCCCCCCCCCAACCAGCCGCCCACCTTTCCTACGTCACCAAGCTCCTCCAGAAAAGGATGAAGATGACTGGATTCATCCTCACTCACCTCAACAACATGGTCCATACAATCTATCACAAATAATTGAAATACGATTCAAATATAAGAAGTATACGCATAATTCCCCCCATGGTTGTCAGTGGGCCTGTGAGGTGGTCCTTCAAACAGTAATAATAGAGAATCAGGTCTGGGAGGCAATGTCTTTTATTTAAAAAGCTGAGTTTACATCTTCTTACTCCTCCTGACCAGGGTTGTGGAACCCATGGTCAAAGTCTGAAATGGAACACGAGAGACAACAATTCATATGAAGGTATTAGGTATATTGAAGTATTATTGAAGTATAACATGTCATTGTAGTGATGACAGCTGCGATGATGTTGAATTCAGGATAATGTACAGGCTATGATGCTCATTCTCACAACGTGCTACATTGTAACCCTCAGGGGCATTAGCCCTTCCAAAAGGTCCTGTCTTGGCTAGCGACAGCTTTGAGTGTTCTTATCAGTGTCAGACTACTGTGGAAAGAACCCCTACTGAGATATTCAACTTTGTTCATTACTTGTCACTTGATCCGGTCTGTAATTGTGTCTGGAGACACTCTGGAGTTGAGTTGTTGCAGGAAAAGAATGGTGAGAAGCAGCTGAGATTGTAGGAACAACAGGGAAATATCCAACAACACCATGAGACTTCAGCGTCCCCTTGAGTGACACTTGGTTGTAAATAACAGCACCCAGACCGGCCTCAAGCAGAAGGTCAAGTTGTATTTCTCTGTAGGGATGCTTTCCATAATGTGTGTGTCTGTGTGTGAGTGGGTGTTTGTGTGTATGGAAGTGTGTGTGTTTGTGAGTGTGCATGTATGGGAGTGTGCGTGCGTGTATGGAAGTGTGTGTGTGGACAGGAGCAGCACCTCGATCATCTCCCCTCCCTTCAGCTCCTGCACGTGGCAGAACCTTCCGGTGTTACAGACCATCTTGCCTCCCTCCATTGTGACAGTGCACTGTGGGACACAACATCATTATGCATTATGATTCATGACATTTTTCATTTCTGTGTCTGTCTGTGTCTGTGTCACCTTGATCTTCTTGCCGTCCATGGTGGTGATGTCAGCCTCCTTGCCGATGGTGAAGGAGTTGGTGACAGACTTTCCAGGCGTCTTGGAGGTGATGGTGAAGTCATTCCCGCTCTGCTGGATCTCAGTCACCGGCTTGATGTCCTTCGCTATCTTGATGATGTCCTCGGCAAGACCTGGTGGACACGACCCATGGAGAACATGCGTTATCTTCAGACGAGAGGAACCCGTACTCCAATAAAGACCATCTTCTCCAGGCTTCTCCATCTTCTTCTCAACCAAAGACCATCTTCTTCATCAACTGCCGGCTTGTCAGGATGATAATAAGAATATGTTTATAATCATTCATGTCATCTGTCAAGGCTTTTCGAGGGACTCAACGTGCTCTATGTTATGACTGTGTGAGGGGCTTCACTTCTCAGCCATGTGGAGCACCCAATTACTGACATCACAGCACCCAGCTAGGTGACACGGTGACACATAACAGCCAGTATGACCATTCTGTTCAGTTATGTAACTGGCAAAAGTGACATGAGGCATAACATACTGTACATTTATTTGCAATATCATTTCAACCAATCACCATTATGAATTGAAATGTTTGTATTATTTACTTTAGTGCAACACGACGTTGTGCTCACCCATAGCCTTGAGAAACTCCTCGTAGTTCTCCTGTGCGTACACCTGCCATGATCCGTTGAAGGCCATCTTCTTCACCAGGTGACCGGGACAGCTGAGGGAAGATCAACACAAAGTGAGGCCCACCACGAGGGGAGGGTCTCTTATAGGAGGAGGACAGGACAGGAGGTCCTGGTTAATGAGCAGCCCGACCTCTGGAGCAAAACCAGCTGTTTGAACAACCGAGAGGTCACTCACTGGGGAGGCCTGGGACTGGCGTTAGACCATGGGCCCATGAGGAGGAAGAGGAGGAGGAAGAGGAGGAGGAGAGTTGGGGTCCTGCTGCACCACAGCCCCGTAGAGCCAAGAGCCATCGCTTTGGAATGACCCCTGTGTTTATACGTTATGACGTGTGCACTTTGGCTGGTGGACCCCCAGGCTGGTTGGTGGACCCCCAGGCTGGTTGGTGGACCCCCAGGCTGGTTGGTGGACCCCCAGGCTGGTTGGTGGACCCCCAGGCTGGTTGGTGGACCCCCAGGCTGGTTGGTGGACCCCCAGGCTGGTAGACCCCCAGGTTGGTTGGTAGACCCCCAGGCTGGTTGGTAGACCCCCAGGCTGGTTGGTGGACCCCCAGGCTGGTTGGTGGACCCCCAGGCTGGTTGGTGGACCCCCAGGCTGGTTGGTAGACCCCCAGGCTGGTTGGTGGACCCCCAGGCTGGTTAGTAGACCCCCAGGCTGGTGGACCCCCAGGCTGGTTGGTGGACCCCCAGGCTGGTTGGTGGACCCCCAGGCTGGTTGGTGGACCCCCAGGCTGGTTGGTAGACCCCCAGGCTGGTTGGTAGACCCCCAGGCTGGTTGGTGGACCCCCAGGCTGGTTGGTGGACCCCCAGGCTGGTTGGTGGACCCCCAGGCTGGTTGGTAGACCCCCAGGCTGGTTGGTGGACCCCCAGGCTGGTTAGTAGACCCCCAGGCTGGTTGGTGGACCCCCAGGCTGGTTGGTAGACCCCCAGGCTGGTTGGTGGACCCCCAGGCTGGTTGGCGGACCCCCAGGGGTTTGTGTTTGAATGGCAGAATGAGCTGTTCATTTGAGTGGCCCAGTTGTAAAAGAAAAGCATAACATCAGAATATAATAGTATGTAGTATAGTATGTATTACATATATTATTGATGATATATCTAGTATTTCTGTATTATTTATGATCTTGTATGATGTATATTATTTATAGTGTAGTAAGTATATATGTTATGAATGGTCCCTGATAAGGTCCATGGTAAGCTGTGGTTGCCTGACAGAACAGGCTCCTCCTCTTCTGGGTCCTCTGAGGGTGAGAGACTGCAGCCTGCTGTGAGGTCAGCGACCTCATGACCTATGAACTGTTTGCTGTAAAGAGACATGATCTTTGGATCACGGGGACTCACAGAGCACGAGACTACCAATCAGAGGCTACATATCACTGCTTTCAGTTGGAGTGTTGAGGGGTATTTCCCAGTGAAGGTACTGGCTGCACGCCCTGCTTGAGGTAGAGTGATGGTGCATTAAAGAAGTGCAAGAAAGAAGTGCATTTTCTTCACTACTTTTTTGTGCCACAGATTACATTTACTTTAATCTACTGACTACTGACACTTTTCCGACCCTACTGACTCTACTGACACTCCTCTGACACCCTACTGACTCTACTGACACTCCTCTGACACTCTACTGACACTCCTCTGACACGCTACTGACTCTACTGACACTATACTGACACTCCTCTGACACTCTACTGACTCTACTGACACTCCTCTGACACTCTACTGACACTCCTCTGACACGCTACTGACTCTACTGACACTCTACTGACACTCCTCTGACACTCTACTGACACTCCTCTGACACTCCTCTGACACTCTACTGACACTCCTCTGACACGCTACTGACTCTACTGACACTCCTCTGACACTCTACTGACACTCCTCTGACACTCTACTGACTCTACTGACACTCTACTGACTCTACTGACACTCCTCTGACAATATACTGACTCTACTGACACTCCTCTGACACGCTACTGACTCTACTGACACTCCTCTGACACTCTACTGACTCTACTGACACTCCTCTGACACGCTACTGACTCTACTGACACTGCTCTGACACTCTACTGACTCTACTGACAATCCTCTGACACTCCTCTGACACTCTACTGACTCTACTGACACTCTACTGACACTCTACTGACTCTACTGACACTCCTCTGACACGCTACTGACTCTACTGACACTCCTCTGACACTCTACTGACACTCCTCTGACACTCCTCTGACACGCTACTGACTCTACTGACACTCCTCTGACACTCTACTGACACTCCTCTGACACTCTACTGACACTCCTCTGACACTCCTCTGACATGCTACTGACTCTACTGACACTCTACTGACACTCATCTGACACTCTACTGACTCTACTGACACTCCTCTGACACTCTACTGACACTCATCTGACACTCTACTGACACTCCTCTGACACTCTACTGACTCTACTGACACTCCTCTGACACTCTCCTGCCTCAACTGACACTCTACTGACTCTACTGACACTCTATTGCCTCTACTGACACTCTACTGACACTCTACTGACTCTACTGACACTCCTCTGACACTCTACTGACTCTACTGACACTCTATTGCCTCTACTGGAACTCTTATGACACTCTTCTGACACTCTAATGACACTCTTCTGACACTCTACTGACTCTACTGACATTCTTCTGACACTGTACTGACTCTACTGAGACTCTAAAACCAGCGAGGGACAACCAAGCAAAGGCACCAGGTCCAGGAGGGAACAAACTTTATTAGTATGGGAACACATGAGGCCACAGTCCACTGAGGCTGATAAAACCACAAGCAGGACCAGGATCATATATCCATGTCACCACATGCTGTGGCGTTACCGTGGAGTAACAGTGTAGCTACTCTACGGTTATGTGCAACAACACTGTCATCATCATCATCATCATCGTCAGCATCATCATCATCATCATCATCATCATCATCGTCATCATCGTCGTCGGCATCATCATCATCATCATCGTCGTCGGCATCATCATCATCGTCGTCGGCATCATCGTCGTCGTCGTCGTCGTCATCGTCATCGTCGTCGTCGTCATCATCATCATCATCATCATCATCGTCATCATCATCATCATCATCACTAGCTAATAATGACAGTCTGTGTTGTGGTAACTCAATGTCACATCTTGGTGTATTGTCCTGGACAGATTCTTCACGATGTGATTCTATTGGGTTCCAGAAGGTTATAGTTTCACCCACCAACGTTGTGTGTATTGTAGTCATGTTGTGTGTTCCATGTATGCATGTGTGTACGTCTTTACTCCACCCTGACGGCATGGGTGGGGGGCCGCTCCCCCACCCGGTACACGCTGACCGTCACCTCCACCGTCTCCCCGCCGTACGGGTTCAGCACCCGGACGCCGTACGTCCCAGAGTCCTGCGTGGACACCTGGTGGATGGTGATGGCGCTGCTGCCAGCCCGCCGGACCATGCTGTACGGACCGCCATCAGACAGCTGCTGGCCGTTCCTCAGCCAGCAGGCCTCAGGGTCAGGGTCCCCATCGATGAAGCAGGTCAGACACAGAGACTGAGGAAGAACCAGGGTCACACTGAGACTGAACCAGGGTCACACTGAGACTGAGGAAGAACCAGGGTCACAGTGAGACTGAGGTAGAACCAGGGTCACAGTGAGACTGAGGAAGAACCAGGGTCACACTGAGACTGAACCAGGGTCACACTGAGACTGAACTAGGGTCACACTGAGACTGAGGTAGAACCAGGGTCACAGTGAGACTGAGGAAGAACCAGGGTCACACTGAGACTGAGGAAGAACCAGGGTCACACTGAGACTGAGGAAGAACCAGGGTCACACTGAGACTGAGGAAGAACCAGGGTCACACTGAGACTGAACCAGGGTCACACTGAGACTGAACTAGGGTCACACTGAGACTGAGGTAGAACCAGGGTCACAGTGAGACTGAGGAAGAACCAGGATCACACAGAGACTGAGGAAGAACCAGGGTCACACTGAGGTAGAACCAGGGTCACACTGAGACTGAGGTAGAACCAGGGTCACACAGAGACTGAACCAGGGTCACACAGAGACTGAACCAGGGTCACACTGAGACTGAGGAAGAACCAGGATCACACTGAGACTGAGGAAGAACCAGGGTCACACTGAGACTGAACTAGGGTCACACTGAGACTGAGGAAGAACCAGGGTCACACTGAGACTGAGGAAGAACCAGGGTCACACTGAGACTGAGGAAGAACCAGGGTCACACTGAGACTGAACCAGGGTCACACTGAGACTGAACTAGGGTCACACTGAGACTGAGGTAGAACCAGGGTCACAGTGAGACTGAGGAAGAACCAGGGTCACACTGAGACTGAGGAAGAACCAGGGTCACACTGAGACTGAGGAAGAACCAGGGTCACACTGAGGTAGAACCAGGGTCACACTGAGACTGAGGTAGAACCAGGGTCACAGTGAGACTGAGGTAGAACCAGGGTCACACTGAGACTGAGGTAGAACCAGGGGAGATCAGTGGGACCTTATTTAGCCATTACAAGCCAGCTGAATTTATTTGACTTTTATTTTTAGTATGTATTATTATTATTATGTGTCACACTGAACCATAGGGGTGCATGGGTAATGACCATGAATGAATAATAGTTCATTCAGCAGTAAGCATGAACAAACCATGAATCTCTCCTACCTTTCCTTCCATGATCGCCACCACATCTGGCAGACCCTTGGTGACTTTGGCCCGCTCTGGGTGGGAACACGTTCTCATTATTATATATCATTATTATATAATATTATATATTATTATTATATATCATTATTATATATTATTATTATTATTATTATTATTATAATTATTATTATTATTATTATTATTATTAATATTATCATTATTATTACTACTACTACTACATATAGATATTAATATTAGAATCATTGTTTTTATTGTTCTAGACACATTGTCCACCTCGGGACATGCTGACAGTCTGGTACTCACTTCTCTCTGCCAGGGCTGCTTGTCTGGAGAACAACACAGAACAAAACAGAACAACACAGAAAAACACAGAACAAAGTCTCCTCAGTGAGAAGATCTTAAGGATCAGGCTACTTCACTCCTTTTAAAAGGACACCATCAAATACTGAGTATAAGTCGTAGTACTAAAATATATTTCTCATACAAGCAACAACATTCAACAGCCAGTTTGTTGTGGTCAACCAAGTTTGACCAGCAGAACTAGGGTTGATTAATTAGCAACACCTTTATATCAGATATGTTAGTACTCTCAGAATACAAATACACCAGGAGTACAATTTGTGGTCGTAATTAAATGATGGTAACATCTGGTTCATTCATGGAGATCAGCTGGTTACCTCTGTCACCCACAGCTTGTGCTGTCAGTCAACCAGACTCTCTACCACGATGTCAGGGGTTAGTCAGTCCTCTCTGCCACTTACTTCATCCTCTGGTGCTCCTCTAGGGCATCAGCAAACACTGGCGAACACATCACACAACAATGATGTAAACTTTCACGGCCACTGTCGTAACAACCCGTAAACCTTCCAAACCACCATCGGAAAGTTGAAGTTTATGTTTGACCATCAAACATAATTTGATGGTCAATCTACAGCTGATGTAGTGAATGTAACTGAATGGACCTGCAGGCCTGTTTCACAGCGCCTGGCTAACACCCCCCACCTGGTCCAGATAGGTCCAGCTGCCGGGCCTGCGTGTCCTGGCCGTCAAACAGCTCCAGGGTGTACTTCCCGTGGTCTGTGTCCGCAGGGTTCGAGAGGTCCACCCAGACCATATCCACACTGCTCCCAGGCCGGGCCCTGGGGTCCTGATCCAGTCTCCTCTCCCTGAACACACAGACCGGACTCAGTACACATGGAGAGATCAGTGGAGCCTCTCCTGTCCATGCAGGGGAGGGGAGATGATTTGAGAGTTGGAGGTCCTAGAAGGTGTTTCAGATAGGAGGGTCTAGAAGGTGTTTCAGATAGGAGGTTCTAGAAGGTGTTTCAGATAGGAGGGTCTAGAAGGTGTTTCAGATAGGAGGTTCTAGAAGGTGTTTCAGATAGGAGGTTCTAGAAGGTGTTTCAGATAGGAGGGTCTAGAAGGTGTTTCAGACAGAGATTCTAGAAGGTGTTAACCTTTGGGTGTATTTCTAACGTGTAATTTTTCATACTGATTTGATTCTGATTTCCTTAGCTGGTTTCAGGATATTATGTATTCTGCTTATATGTGTTTGCCTTTTGCATTTGGATGACTCATGTTATTGATTTTTTTTGGGGATATCATATGATGTCTTCTTATAAATAAAATTAACAATCCATTCTGGAAAACCCCAGAAGGTGGTGCTAGAACCCCACCAAACATTAGTCCAGAAGAAGCCTTGATCAGTCCATCTGTCTTGAAAGGTTTACTGTCACCTGAAGGTCCAGGTGGTCTTCAGGTGCGTCTGATAGAACTTCAGAGAACAGTAGAGTCTCAGACCCTCAGCGGTACCCTGGACCTGGACTGGACCCGCAGACAGTGCTGGGGCCAGAGACATGGTTAGAGAGAGACAGGGAGAGAGACAGACAAGCAGGCAGACAGGAAGACATGAGATTCTGTGAGCTTGTGGACAAGCTCACAGAAAGATAGCAAAGGAGAAAGGAAAGCAGGACAAAATACAATATTGGGGCTCAACACGGAGCTCCATCAGAGGGCCCGGGCCCTAACACGGAGCTCCATCAGAGGGCCTGGTCCCTTACACAGAGCTCCGTCAGAGGGCCCGGTCCCTTACACGGAGCTCCGTCAGAGGGCCCGGTCCCTAACACTGAGCTCTGTCAGAGGGCCCGGTCCCTAACACGGAGCTCCGTCAGAGGGCCTGGTCCCTTACACGGAGCTCCGTCAGAGGGCCCGGTCCCTTACACGGAGCTCCGTCAGAGGGCCCGGTCCCCTAACACTGAGCTCCGTCAGAGGGCCCGGTCCCTAACACGGAGCTCCGTCAGAGGGCCCGGTCCCTTACACGGAGCTCCGTCAGAGGGCCCGGTCCCTAACACGGAGCTTCCTCAGAGGGCCCGGTCCCTAACACTGAGCTCTGTCAGAGGGCCCGGTCCCTAACACGGAGCTCCGTCAGAGGGCCCGGTCCCTAACACGGAGCTCCGTCAGAGGGCCTGGTCCCTTACACGGAGCTCCGTCAGAGGGCCCGGTCCCTTACACGGAGCTCCGTCAGAGGGCCCGGTCCCTAACACTGAGCTCCGTCAGAGGGCCCGGTCCCTAACACGGAGCTCCGTCAGAGGGCCCGGTCCCTTACACGGAGCTCCGTCAGAGGGCCCGGTCCCTAACACGGAGCTTCCTCAGAGGGCCCGGTCCCTAACATGGAGCTCCGTCAGAGGGCTCTATTGACAAGATTGTCTATTAGTGATGAACCTACCGCAGTGTTTGCTCAGCTGCTGCAGAAGCTTGTCAAACTCTGTGAATAAAGAGAGCCATTAAACCAGCAGTTGGAGTTTTATATTCATCGGTGCAAGTAGAATATTAAACAGGATCGTGTTGAATCTGGGTTAGGGCTAGTTGCCCACCATCAGAATCAGAATCAGAATCAGAATCAGAAACAAGTTCATGGCCAAGTAGGTTTGCACCTACAAGGAATTTGACTTGGGGCAATTGGTGCAAGAGAAAAGCTGTATCAAAAATATAAGTAAAATAAATAAATATATATATATATATATATATATATATATATATATATATATATATATATATATATATATATATATATATATACAATGTACAATGAATACGGAATACGGAGCAGTAGTGCATGCAGGGAAAAATGGTGGTCCCGAATGAGTACACACACACACACACACACACACACACACACACACACACACACACACACACACACACACACACACACAAACATCCAGGAGCTCCCCTGGGGCACCCTGGGGCACCCTGGGGCACCCTGGGGCACCCTACAGCACCACCCAGCAGGGGGCAGGGGTGAGCAGGATGATGATGATGATGATGATGATGATGATGATGGTGCTGTCACCTTGGTCCAGGAGATCCAAGGTGCTGGTGTCCTCTCCCCTCCCATCAGCCACCTGGGCCCGGTACGACCCAGCAGCCACCTGGGTCACCTGACCATGGAACCAGGTTCAGCTTGTTTCACACCCATATATATATATATACACTGTATATACATATTACGTACAGTATAGTGGATATATATATATATATATATATATATATATATATATATATATATATATCCACTATACTGTATATATACATATTACGTACAGTATAGTGGATATATATATATATATATATATCCACTGTACTGTATATACATATTACGTACAGTATAGTGGATATATATATATATATATATATCCACTGTACTGTATATATACATATTACGTACAGTATAGTGGATATGTATATATATATATATATCCACTGTACTGTATATATACATATATATATATATATATATATATATATATATATGTATATACATATTACGTACAGTATAGTGGATATATATATATATATATATATACAGTATACCGCATATATGTTCAACTCATACATCTCCATACATAATTCAGCACATAACTATTTTTAACTCTCAAACTCTATACATAGCCTCAATTCTATACATAATGATGTATACATAACCATCACTGTTCTTCAATCTTTTTCTTTGATCTTCAACTCTCCCCTCTCTCTTTCGTTCCCTCTCCTCTCTCATCTGTTGTCCTCTGGTCTCTCTCTCATCCTCCCTCTCTTTCTCTCTCTACTCCCTCTCTCTCCTCATCCTTCCCTCTCTCTCTCCTCATACCTCCCTCTCTCTCTCCTCCTCCCTCTCTCTCCCCCCTCTCTCCCTCCCTCAGTACCCTCTCCCTCTCTCCTCCTCCCTCTCTCTCCCCCCTCTCTCCCTCCCTCAGTACCCTCTCTCTCTCCTCCTCCCTCTCTCTCCCCCCCTCTCCCTCCCTCAGTACCCTCTCCCTCTCTCCTCCTCCCTCTCTCTCCCCCCTCTCTCCCTCCCTCAGTACCCTCTCTGCATACTTATTCAAATTCACCGCAGCTCTTAACCCTATTCCATGGCTCTGCCACCCCATAATAATCCTGAGTGTATCTGAGGGGGTGGTAACCGTGGTTACCTGAGAGATGGAGAGTGTGCTGATGCCGGACGAGGGATCATACACCGGGGCAGTCAGCGGGGGAGTCAGCGGGGGAGTCAGCAGCCCATCGTCCTTAAACCACTTCAGAGAGCTGTCCTTGTTCAGGTTGGTCACCTGCAAACACACACGCATGCACGCACGCACGCACGCACGCACGCAAGCGCGCACACACACACACACACACACACACACACACACACACACACACACACACACACACACACACATACACACACACACACACACACACACACACACACCCCACACCATACATAGGTGTGATTCAATAATGAGTTGATAACGATGTACTGATTGACTGGACTGTTGTCATGGTGATGACACTCAGCAGGTGGTTGATGATGTCACCAGGTGACGAGCTACCTGACACCTGATCACCAGTTCACAGTCCTCCGTCACCTCCCAGGACAGACCTTTTAAGAAGTGTGGACCTGGAAACAAACACACAAATCACCTGATCAAAGAAACCCTCTGATCACAACACATTTCCTCTGGTAAAACCACGTCTGTACAGGATGTTCATGTAGAATATAAAACATAGAACATAGAACAAAGGGACATAGAAAAGAAGACGTTTCTCTTCTCTATATACATAGATCATTTTAAAGTAGAGAAGACAGTTCCTCCTCTATATTCATATACATCTTTCATAGAGAACACTGATGTTCAACAGAGGACCTTAGACAAGTATTTCTGTTCTACATTCATGTAGTGAGGACAGTTCCATGTATGTTTTATAGACTCTATTCGTCAGTCACCATAACAACGTGATGTTAAAACAGACCAGTGTAAAACATCATCTACCATCAGTGTCCCCTCCTTCCGTAAGCACAAAACATATTCATGAAACATTCCAGACTTTCTCCTTCACATAACTTTGTAGGAATCCTCATTATCGTAGTTTTTTTCATTTTAATGTAATTAATGTATATTAATTAATATATATTAATATATATATATCCATCCATCCATTATCGTGACCGCTTATCCTCTACGAGGGTCGCGGGGGGGCTGGAGCCAATCCCAGCTGCAACGGGCGAGAGGCGGGGTACACCCTGGACAGGTCGCCAGCCTATCACAGGGCTAACATATATAGACATACAACCATTCCCACTCACATACACACCTATGGTCAATTTAGAGACACCAATTTACCTAATCCCCAACCTGCATGTTTTTGGTCTGTGGGAGGGAGCCGGAGTACCCGGAGAGAACCCACGCAAGCACGGGGAGAACATGCAAACTCCACACAGAAAGGTCCCGGGTCCCAGGTGGATTCGAACCCAGAACCCTCTTAAACCCTCTTATATATATATATATATATAACTAACCCTAACCTAACTCTAACTAACCCCTAACCTAACCCTAACCTAACCCTAACCTAACTCTAACTAACCCCTAACCTAACCCTAACCTAACCCCTAACCTAACTCTAACTAACCCCTAACCTAACCCTAACCTAACCCTAACCTAACTCTAACTAACCCCTAACCTAACCCTAACCTAACCCTAACCTAACTCTAACTAACCCCTAACCTAACCCTAACCTAACCCCTAACCTAACTCTAACTAACCCCTAACCTAACCCTAACCTAACCCTAACCTAACCCCTAACCTAACCCTAACCTAACTCTAACTAACCCCTAACCTAACCCTAACCTAACTCTAACTAACCCCTAACCTAACCCTAACCTAACTCTAACTAACCCCTAACCTAACCCTAACCTAACCCCTAACCTAACTCTAACTAACCCCTAACCTAACCCTAACCTAACCCTAACCTAACCCCTAACCTAACCCTAACCTAACTCTAACTAACCCCTAACCTAACCCTAACCTAACTCTAACTAACCCCTAACCTAACCCTAACCTAACTCTAACTAACCCCTAACCTAACCCTAACCTAACTCTAACTAACCCCTAACCTAACCCTAACCTAACCCTAACCTAACTCTAACTAACCCCTAACCTAACCCTAACCTAACTCTAACTAACCCCTAACCTAACCCTAACCTAACCCTAACCTAACCCCTAACCTAACCCTCACCTAACCCGAACCCAAACTAACCCTAACCGATCACCAGCCAGCCGTACAACTCCTCACCTTCCTTCCTCTGCACACTGCGCCGGTTGGCTTGGGACTGGGCCAGAACCTGGTGGAACACTGACGGTGGAACAACAGGAAGAGAACGTCAGCAAATGAAATGGAACGCTAGAATGTTAGCAACACAGTTGACTTATGTACTCAATCTTAAAGGACATTTGTCAAGTTTCATACATTCTAGAACACAAGAGAACAACCGGAGCCCAGCTGCTCATTAGATCATCACTATTATGGGATTGATGGGCGCTATGGTAACACCAGCCCAGCAAACAAACAGCAGGTGTGTTTGTTTATGTGTCTGTCTGTGTCTGTCTGCGTGTGTCTGTGTCTGTCTGCGTGTGTCTGTCTGTGTGTGTGTGTGTGTGTGTGTGTGTGTGTGTGTGTGTGTGTGTGTGTGTGTGTGTGTGTGTCTGTGTGTGTGTGTTTATGTGTGTGTGTGTGTGTGTGTGTATGTGTGTGTGTGTGTGTGTGTGTGTGTGTGTGTCTGCTTGTGTCAGTCTGCGTGTGTCTGTGTGTGTGTGTTTATGTGTGTGTGTGTGTGTGTGTGTTTATGTGTGTGTGTGTGTCTGTGTGTGTGTGTGTTTATGTGGTGTGTGTGTGTGTGTGTGTGTGTGTGTGTGTGTGTGTGTGTGTGTGTGTGTGTGTGTGTGTGTGTGTTTATGTGTGTGTGTGTGTGTGTGTGTGTGTGTGTGTGTGTTTATGTGTGTGTATGTGTGTGTGTGTATGTGTGTGTGTGTGTGTGTGTGTGTGTGTTGTGTGTGTGTGTGTGTGTGTGTGTGTGTGTGTGTCTGTGTGTGTGTGTTTATGTGTGTGTGTGTGTGTGTGTGTGTATGTGTGTGTGTGTGTGTGTGTCTGTGTGTGTGTGTTTTATGTGTGTGTGTGTGTGTGTGTGTGTGTGTGTGTGTGTGTGTGTGTGAATGAGGGAACAGTGGGAGCAGCCTTACTGGGGGTCCACCAGCACCAGGGTGAACTGGTTCCTGGCGCGTCCGTCTCTGAGCTGGGCGGTGTAGGAGCCCTGGTCGCCCTCCTCCAGGGGCTCCAGCAGGACCTCCACCACACCGCTGGCCCGCTCCAAACACCACCGGCGCCGCTGGGGGGGGCGTGTTGCTGTGAGCATGAACCTGTTGGTGTGTGTGTGTGTGTGTGTGTGTGTGTGTGTGAGCGTGTGTGTGTGTGTGTGTGTGTGTGTGTGTGTGTGTGTGTGTGTGTGTGAGCGTGTGTGTGTGTGTGTGTGTGTGAGCATGTGTGTGTGTGTGAGCATGTGTGTGTGTGTGTGTGTGTGTGTGTGAGCGTGTGTGTGTGTGTGTGAGTGTGTATGTGAGCGTGTGAGTGAGTGTGTATGTGTGAGCATGTGTGTGTGTGAGCGTGTGTGTGTGTGTGTGTGTGTGTGTGTGGTGTGTGTGTTTGTGTGAGCATGTGTGTGTGTGTGTGTGTGTGTATGTGTGAGCGTGTGTGTGTATGTGTGTGTGAGTGTGTATGTGAGCGTGTGAGTGATTGTGTATGTGTGAGCATGTGTGTGTGTGTGTGTGAGTGTGTATGTGTGAGCATGTGTGTGTGTGTGAGTGTGCATGTGAGCGTGTGTGTGTGTCTGTGTGTGTCTGTGTGTGTGTTAGTGTGTATGTGTCTGTGTGTGTCTGTGTGTGTGTTAGTGTGTATGTGTCTGTGTGTGTTAGTGTGTATGTGTGAGTGTGTCACACACACTAAGTGGTTCATGCTGAGTTAACACACACACAGGAGAACAAACAGGGCAGACAGGAGGCAGAGAGACGGACGCTTGTCTCTCTGGCTGAGGAAGACTGACACTAATCCTGGATTACTGGAAATCACTGGAAATTGTTTGCTCAAAGGCTTCAACGCACACGCTGGTGTTGTGGAACAAAAAACACACACACACACACACACACACACACACACACACACACACACACACTCCTCCAAACTAAAGGGCGTTATGTTACATTCTTCCTGCTTGTATTTTGGAGAAACATCCCACCCCCATGGAATGAAAACTTAAGGAAGGGTACGTTTCCTACATTTCCTTGCGCTTTTACTTCAGAGGAGCATGGCGGTGCCCTCGGAGTCATGTGGTCACAACAAAGCACTGTGATTGGCTGTGGCTCACCGGTGTGCTGGCAACCTCCCGGTCGTTGAAGACGAGCCGTAGCTCCGCCTCCGGGCTCAGCGGCTCCGTCTGCAACCAGAGACGCAGACCTCCACCCTCCCTCACCTCCACCTGCCAGCCGCTACGCAGCCCTACCACTGGCAGCACAGAGGAGAGGAGAGAGGAGGGGAGAGGGGGAGAGGAGGAGAGGAGGAGAGGAGGAGAGGAGGAGAGGGGGAGAGGAAGAGAGGAGGAGAGGAGGAGAGGAGGAGAGGAGGAGAGGAGGAGGGGAGAGGAGGAGGAGGGAGGGAGAGGGGGAGAGAGGAGGAGAGGAGGAGAGGGGAGAGGGAGGAGAGGAGGAGGAGGAGAGGAGAATGACAAGCAGACTAGAGTATGTGGCACACAGGAGACTTGAGGAGATTGACAGATTAGAGCAGAGTAACAGTAGAGTCTAGATTAGATTCTACAGTGTAGTGTTGTATGAGCTCGTCTGGAGATACGTTACGTGGATTTCTGATCTTCAAGCTGAGCTCAGTCAGTCTCTGAAGCTCTGAAGAAAACAAAAAGAAAATACCAACGCAGTCAGGCCTGAACTACTTCTGAAGACAACAAGGACAACAAGAGTACCTTCTCTCAGTTCTCTGGTCTAGTTAGACAATGTGGCAGATCCTATGCTTTCATATCTCGTCTAGCCTGGCCTGGTGGGTTCCTGGCAGTCAGGTCTAGTCTAGTCTAACCAGGGCTTTTTGTATTCTAGTCCAGTTCATACTACTTCATCTATTGCACTTTAGTCTTTTGTTTGTGATCTAGTATATTCCAGTGTATTCTGGTTGTACCTGCATCAGTCAGCTGGTAGCTGGAGGAGATGCTGGACTGGTTGCTGAGCACCACAGAGTACAGACCCAGGTCCTCCTTGGACACATCGCTGAAGGTGAGCACAGACCTGCAGAGAGAGAGGTTCACCACGAGACTCAGAGCTCCTTCTACCACACTGGAACAGTAGGTTTCATCAGAATTGTGTGAATCTAACTGATGCACTTTGAAGATATGCCAGACCCCAGGAGAAATCAAGAACCCACATTCTCATCACTACAGTCTGGAAACACAATGAATCTGCTCTGATCCTGGCTTGTTCAACTGGTCGTGTCTGGTTCCCTCTGGGTGACCACTAAGAGGGCACGTCGGTAAAGCAAGACACCTGGGATGAATGTCCAGCAACCTCTGAGCTCCACTGGGGTTCAAACCAACAACCTGTCCAATGGGAATCAAACCCCTTCACCACCAGAGTCTAGACCAGATGCAACCGATGGCCCGACCCAATCCGCCTCTCTTACCTGGGTCACAGCGCTGTGATTCAGAGGTCAATATCTGTTAAACATACACTATCTTTCTAACTTCAAATAGATTTAAGCTGTTTGAACCCCCCCGGGGCCCTAGTCAGTAGCCCTGGTCTGTGGCCCTGGTCTGTAGCCCTGGTCTGTGGCCCTGGTCTAGCCTATCCAGAACATGGGCCCAGGCCCTGGTCTGTGGCCCCTGGTCTGTGGCCCTAGTCAGTAGCCCTGGTCTGTGGGCCCTGGTCTGTAGCCCTGGTCTGTGGCCCTGGTCTGTGGCCCTAGTCAGTAGCCCCTGGTCAGTAGCCCTGGTCTGTGGCCCTGGTCTGTAGCCCTGGTCTGTGGCCCTGGTCTGTGGCCCCTGGTCTGTGGGCCCTGGTCTGTGGCCCTGGTCTAGCCTATCCAGAACATGAGCCAGGCCCTGGTCTGTAGCCCTGGTCTGTGGCCCTGGTCTGTGGCCCTGGTCTGTGGCCCTAGTCAGTAGCCCTGGTCTGTGGCCCTGGTCTGTAGCCCTGGTCAGTAGCCCATGGTCTGTGGCCCTGGTCTGTGGCCCTGGTCTGTGGCCCTGGTCTGTGGCCCTGGTCTAGCCTATCCAGAAACATGAGCCCAGGCCTGGCCCTGGTCTAGCCTACCCAGAACATGAGCCCAGGCCCTGGTCTGTGGCCCTGGTCTGTGGCCCTGGTCTAGCCTATCCAGAACATGAGCCCAGGCCCTGGTCTGACCGGTTGCCTCTGTCCTGCAGGGTGGCCCTCCCAGCGTCCACGGCCTCCTGCTGGTTCCTCCTCCAAAGGAAGTGGCTGGAGTCGGACAGCACGGCGTCGGGCACTCGGTAGGAGAGGAACACTGAGCCGTCCTCATCCACGCCGGCCTCCACCTCACTGGTGCCTGGGGGGGGGGTCAGCCCTCATGAGACACACTGTATTCACACTGGAGCCGGTCAGCCCTCATGAGACACACTGTATTCACACTGGAGCCGGTCAGCCCTCATGAGACACACTGTATTCACACTGGAGCCGGTCAGCCCTCATGAGACACACTGTATTCCAACACTGGAGCCGGTCAGCCCTCATGAGACACACTGTATTCACACTGGAGCCGGTCAGCCCTCATGAGACACACACTGTATTCACACTGGAGCCGGTCAGCCCTCATGAGACACACACTGTATTCACACTGGAGCCGGTCAGCCCTCATGAGACACACTGTATTCACACTGGAGCAGGTCAGCCCTCATGAGACACACTGTATTCACACTGGAGCCGGTCAGCCCTCATGAGACACACACTGTATTCACACTGGAGCCGGTCAGCCCTCATGAGACACACACTGTATTCACACTGGAGCCGGTCAGCCCTCATGAGACACACACTGTATTCACACTGGAGCAGGTCAGCCCTCATGAGACACACTGTATTCACACTGGAGCCGGTCAGCCCTCATGAGACACACTGTATTCACACTGGAGCCGGTCAGCCCTCATGAGACACACACTGTATTCACACTGGAGCCAAGCCGGTCAGCCCTCATGAGACACACACTGTATTCACACTGGAGCAGGTCAGCCCTCATGAGACACACTGTATTCACACTTGAGCCGGTCAGCCCTCATGAGACACACTGTATTCACACTGGAGCAGGTCAGCCCTCATGAGACACACTGTATTCACACTTGAGCCGGTCAGCCCTCATGAGACACACTGTATTCACACTGGAGCCAAGCCGGTCAGCCCTCATGAGACACACTGTATTCACACTGGAGCAGGTCAGCCCTCATGAGACACACACTGTATTCACACTGGAGCCAGTCAGCCCTCATGAGACACACTGTATTCACACTGGAGCAGGTCAGCCCTCATGAGACACACTGTATTCACACTGGAGCAGTTGTTTAGTTTGGTGGTCATCAGAAAGAGAGCTTGTGGGTACTTGGGTAAAGAATGATTTTGTAGCATCACAAATAAATTAAACAGACAGACACATAGACAGACAGACAGACAAACAGACAGACCAATGGATTGATTGACTAGAAAACGTTACAAGCTACATACTGTATGTTCAACTCTGGTATCCTGTGAGTTATTTTTTAACAGACGTGTGAGAAAATGCACATGAACGACCTCACTGGAGTATGAGGAGGAGTATTGCTGGTGTTCAAACATTTTGATGAAGATGAGCTGTAGCCAGATTATCCATAGATTTGCTGCTGGAGACCCTCCAATAGCAAATCCATTGCTAATATCCTGGATAACCCATAATATATACCTTTAAGGTACAAAGTACTCATTAAAGTAAAGGTATTTTTCCTGACGAGGAAGATAAACCCAACAGAGAGCTCTGTTGGACACATTCCCAGGTTTCCCCCAGTAATTCATTAAGCATGGAGTTTATGGCACACACTTTAACAGACTTTAAATCTGTTTAAACACACTGTAAATCACTCTTTCAAACAGAGATCAAACAGAGAGTGAAGCAGGGACATTACTGATCATTTATTTGCATAAAATCTTTGCCAGATACTAAGTTATCAATTAATTTGACTATAATGATATGCAAGTCATTTCAAGGCAAGTAACAAAAGTTTGATCTAGTTTTTACTTCCTGTTTGATGTGATTGGTGGAGAAGGGAGAGAGA
>JAXIVH010000320.1:79948-82448 GCA_036785325.1 Urophycis tenuis
TGTCTGTCTGTCTATGTGTCTGTCTGTTTAATTTATTTGTGATGCTACAAAATCATTCTTTACCCAAGTACCCACAAGCTCCTCTTTCTGATGACCACCAAACTAAACAACTGCTCCAGTGTGAATACAGTGTGTCTCATGAGGGCTGACTGGCTCCAGTGTGAATACAGTGTGTCTCATGAGGGCTGACCGGCTCCAGTGTGAATACAGTGTGTGTCTCATGAGGGCTGACCGGCTTGGCTCCAGTGTGAATACAGTGTGTCTCATGAGGGCTGACCGGCTCCAGTGTGAATACAGTGTGTGTCTCATGAGGGCTGACCGGCTCCAGTGTGAATACAGTGTGTGTCTCATGAGGGCTGACCTGCTCCAGTGTGAATACAGTGTGTCTCATGAGGGCTGACCGGCTCCAGTGTGAATACAGTGTGTCTCATGAGGGCTGACCTGCTCCAGTGTGAATACAGTGTGTGTCTCATGAGGGCTGACCGGCTCCAGTGTGAATACAGTGTGTGTCTCATGAGGGCTGACCGGCTCCAGTGTGAATACAGTGTGTCTCATGAGGGCTGACCGGCTCCAGTGTGAATACAGTGTGTCTCATGAGGGCTGACCCCCCCCCCAGGCACCAGTGAGGTGGAGGCCGGCGTGGATGAGGACGGCTCAGTGTTCCTCTCCTACCGAGTGCCCGACGCCGTGCTGTCCGACTCCAGCCACTTCCTTTGGAGGAGGAACCAGCAGGAGGCCGTGGACGCTGGGAGGGCCACCCTGCAGGACAGAGGCAACCGGTCAGACCAGGGCCTGGGCTCATGTTCTGGATAGGCTAGACCAGGGCCACAGACCAGGGCCACAGACCAGGGCCTCAGACCAGGGCCACAGACCAGGGCCACAGACCAGGGCTACTGACTAGGGCCCGGGGGGTTCAAACAGCTTAAATCTATTTGAAGTTAGAAAGATAGTGTATGTTTAACAGATATTGACTCTGAATCACAGCGCTGTGACCCAGGTAGAGAGGCGGATTGGGTCGGGCCATACGTTGCATCTGGTCTAGACTCTGGTGGTGAAGGGGTTTGACTCCCATTGGACAGGTTGTTGGTTTGAACCCCAGTGGAGCTCAGAGGTTGCTGGACATTCATCCCAGGTGTCTTGCTTTACCGACGTGCCCTCTTAGTGGTCACCCAGAGGGAACCAGACACGACCAGTTGAACAAGCCAGGATCAGAGCAGATACATTGTGTTTCCAGACTGTAGTGATGAGAATGTGGGTTCTTGATTTCTCCTGGGGTCTGGCATATCTTCAAAGTGCATCAGTTAGATTCACACAATTCTGATGAAACCTACTGTTCCAGTGTGGTAGAAGGAGCTCTGAGTCTCGTGGTGAACCTCTCTCTCTCTGCAGGTCTGTGCTCACCTTCAGCGATGTGTCCAAGGAGGACCTGGGTCTGTACTCTGTGGAGCTCAGCAACCAGTCCAGCATCTCCTCCAGCTACCAGCTGACTGATGCAGGTACAACCAGAATACACTGGAATATACTAGATCACAAACAAAAGACTAAAGTGCAATAGATGAAGTAGTATGAACTGGACTAGAATACAAAAAGCCCTGGTTAGACTAGACTAGACCTGACTGCCAGGAACCCACCAGGCCAGGCTAGACGAGATATGAAAGCATAGGATCTGCCACATTGTCTAACTAGACCAGAGAACTGAGAGAAGGTACTCTTGTTGTCCTTGTTGTCTTCAGAAGTAGTTCAGGCCTGACTGCGTTGGTATTTTCTTTTTGTTTTCTTCAGAGCTTCAGAGACTGACTGAGCTCAGCTTGAAGATCAGAAATCCACGTAACGTATCTCCAGACGAGCTCATACAACACTACACTGTAGAATCTAATCTAGACTCTACTGTTACTCTGCTCTAATCTGTCAATCTCCTCAAGTCTCCTGTGTGCCACATACTCTAGTCTGCTTGTCATTCTCCTCTCCTCCTCTCTCCCTCTCCTCCTCTCCTCCTCTCTCCCTCTCCTCCTCTCCCCCTCTCCTCCTCTCCTCCTCTCCTCCTCTCCTCCTCTCTTCCTCTCCCCCTCTCCTCCTCTCCTCCTCTCCTCCTCTCCTCCTCTCCCCCTCTCCCCCTCTCCTCCTCTCCTCTGTGCTGCCAGTGGTAGGGCTGCGTAGCGGCTGGCAGGTGGAGGTGAGGGAGGGTGGAGGTCTGCGTCTCTGGTTGCAGACGGAGCCGCTGAGCCCGGAGGCGGAGCTACGGCTCGTCTTCAACGACCGGGAGGTTGCCAGCACACCGGTGAGCCACAGCCAATCACAGTGCTTTGTTGTGACCACATGACTCCGAGGGCACCGCCATGCTCCTCTGAAGTAAAAGCGCAAGGAAACGTAGGAAACATACCCTTCCTTAAGTTTTCATTCCATGGGGGTGGGATGTTTCTCCAAAATACAAGCAGGAAGAATGTAACATAACGCCTTTAGTTTGGAGGAGTGTGTGTGTGTGTGTGTGTGTGTGTGTGTG
>JAXIVH010000320.1:84948-89948 GCA_036785325.1 Urophycis tenuis
TAGGCTGGCGACCTGTCCAGGGTGTACCCCGCCTCTCGCCCGTTGCAGCTGGGATTGGCTCCAGCCCCCCCGCGACCCTCGTAGAGGATAAGCGGTCATGATAATGGATGGATGGATGTATATGTATTAATATATATTAATTAATATACATTAATTACATTAAAATGAAAAAAACTACGATAATGAGGATTCCTACAAAGTTATGTGAAGGAGAAAGTCTGGAATGTTTCATGAATATGTTTTGTGCTTACGGAAGGAGGGGACACTGATGGTAGATGATGTTTTACACTGGTCTGTTTTAACATCACGTTGTTATGGTGACTGACGAATAGAGTCTATAAAACATACATGGAACTGTCCTCACTACATGAATGTAAAACAGAAATACTTGTCTAAGGTCCTCTGTTGAACATCAGTGTTCTCTATGAAAGATGTATATGAATATAGAGGAGGAACTGTCTTCTCTACTTTAAAATGATCTATGTATATAGAGAAGAGAAACGTCTTCTTTTCTATGTCCCTTTGTTCTATGTTCTATGTTTTATATTCTACATGAACATCCTGTACAGACGTGGTTTTACCAGAGGAAATGTGTTGTGATCAGAGGGTTTCTTTGATCAGGTGATTTGTGTGTTTGTTTCCAGGTCCACACTTCTTAAAAGGTCTGTCCTGGGAGGTGACGGAGGACTGTGAACTGGTGATCAGGTGTCAGGTAGCTCGTCACCTGGTGACATCATCAACCACCTGCTGAGTGTCATCACCATGACAACAGTCCAGTCAATCAGTACATCGTTATCAACTCATTATTGAATCACACCTATGTATGGTGTGGGGTGTGTGTGTGTGTGTGTGTGTGTGTGTATGTGTGTGTGTGTGTGTGTGTGTGTGTGTGTGTGTGTGTGTGTGTGTGTGTGTGTGTGTGTGTGTGTGTGTGTGTGTGTGCGCGCTTGCGTGCGTGCGTGCGTGCGTGCGTGTGTGTTTGCAGGTGACCAACCTGAACAAGGACAGCTCTCTGAAGTGGTTTAAGGACGATGGGCTGCTGACTCCCCCGCTGACTCCCCCGCTGACTGCCCCGGTGTATGATCCCTCGTCCGGCATCAGCACACTCTCCATCTCTCAGGTAACCACGGTTACCACCCCCTCAGATACACTCAGGATTATTATGGGGTGGCAGAGCCATGGAATAGGGTTAAGAGCTGCGGTGAATTTGAATAAGTATGCAGAGAGGGTACTGAGGGAGGGAGAGAGGGGGGAGAGAGAGGGAGGAGGAGAGAGGGAGAGGGTACTGAGGGAGGGAGAGGGGGGGAGAGAGAGGGAGGAGGAGAGAGAGAGGGTACTGAGGGAGGGAGAGAGGGGGGAGAGAGAGGGAGGAGGAGAGAGGGAGAGGGTACTGAGGGAGGGAGAGAGGGGGGAGAGAGAGGGAGGAGGAGAGAGAGAGGGAGGTATGAGGAGAGAGAGAGGGAAGGATGAGGAGAGAGAGGGAGTAGAGAGAGAAAGAGAGGGAGGATGAGAGAGAGACCAGAGGACAACAGATGAGAGAGGAGAGGGAACGAAAGAGAGAGGGGAGAGTTGAAGATCAAAGAAAAAGATTGAAGAACAGTGATGGTTATGTATACATCATTATGTATAGAATTGAGGCTATGTATAGAGTTTGAGAGTTAAAAATAGTTATGTGCTGAATTATGTATGGAGATGTATGAGTTGAACATATATGCGGTATACTGTATATATATTTTATATCCACTATACTGTACATAATATGTATATACAGTACAGTGGATATATATATATATCCACTATACTGTACGTAATATGTATATACAGTACAGTGGATATATATATATATCCACTATACTGTACGTAATATGTATATATATATATATATATATATATATATATATATATATATATATATATATATATATATATATATATATATATCCACTATACAGTACAGTGGATATATATATATATATGTATATATACAGTACAGTGGATATATATATATATATATATATATATGCACTATACAGTATAGTGGATATATATATATATATATATCCACTATACTGTACGTAATATGTATATACAGTGGATATATATATATATATGTATATATACAGTACAGTGGATATATATATATATATATATATATATCCACTATACTGTACGTAATATGTATATACAGTGTATATATATATATATATATATATCCACTATACTGTACGTAATATGTATATACAGTGTATATACATATATATGGGTGTGAAACAAGCTGAACCGGGTTCCATGGTCAGGTGACCCAGGTGGCTGCTGGGTCGTACCGGGCCCAGGTGGCTGATGGGAGGGGAGAGGACACCAGCACCTTGGATCTCCTGGACCAAGGTGACAGCACCATCATCATCATCATCATCATCATCATCCTGCTCACCCCTGCCCCCTGCTGGGTGGTGCTGTAGGGTGCCCCAGGGTGCCCCAGGGTGCCCCAGGGTGCCCCAGGGGAGCTCCTGGATGTTTGTGTGTGTGTGTGTGTGTGTGTGTGTGTGTGTGTGTGTGTGTGTGTGTGTACTCATTCGGGACCACCATTTTTCCCTGCATGCACTACTGCTCCGTATTCCGTATTCATTGTACATTGTATATATATATATATATATATATGATGATTTATTTATTTTACTTATATTTTTGATACAGCTTTTCTCTTGCACCAATTGCCCCAAGTCAAATTCCTTGTAGGTGCAAACCTACTTGGCCATGAACTTGTTTCTGATTCTGATTCTGATTCTGATTCTGATGGTGGGCAACTAGCCCTAACCCAGATTCAACACGATCCTGTTTAATATTCTACTTGCACCGATGAATATAAAACTCCAACTGCTGGTTTAATGGCTCTCTTTATTCACAGAGTTTGACAAGCTTCTGCAGCAGCTGAGCAAACACTGCGGTAGGTTCATCACTAATAGACAATCTTGTCAATAGAGCCCTCTGACGGAGCTCCATGTTAGGGACCGGGCCCTCTGAGGAAGCTCCGTGTTAGGGACCGGGCCCTCTGACGGAGCTCCGTGTAAGGGACCGGGCCCTCTGAGGAAGCTCCGTGTTAGGGACCGGGCCCTCTGACGGAGCTCCGTGTAAGGGACCGGGCCCTCTGACGGAGCTCAGTGTTAGGGACCGGGCCCTCTGACGGAGCTCCGTGTAAGGGACCGGGCCCTCTGACGGAGCTCCGTGTAAGGGACCGGGCCCTCTGACGGAGCTCCGTGTTAGGGACCGGGCCCTCTGACAGAGCTCAGTATTAGGGACCGGGCCCTCTGACGGAGCTCCGTGTAAGGGACCGGGCCCTCTGACGGAGCTCTGTGTAAGGGACCAGGCCCTCTGATGGAGCTCCGTGTTGAGCCCCAATATTGTATTTTGTCCTGCTTTCCTTTCTCCTTTGCTATCTTTCTGTGAGCTTGTCCACAAGCTCACAGAATCTCATGTCTTCCTGTCTGCCTGCTTGTCTGTCTCTCTCCCTGTCTCTCTCTAACCATGTCTCTGGCCCCAGCACTGTCTGCGGGTCCAGTCCAGGTCCAGGGTACCGCTGAGGGTCTGAGACTCTACTGTTCTCTGAAGTTCTATCAGACGCACCTGAAGACCACCTGGACCTTCAGGTGACAGTAAACCTTTCAAGACAGATGGACTGATCAAGGCTTCTTCTGGACTAATGTTTGGTGGGGTTCTAGCACCACCTTCTGGGGTTTTCCAGAATGGATTGTTAATTTTATTTATAAGAAGACATCATATGATATCCCCCAAAAAAATCAATAACATGAGTCATCCAAATGCAAAAGGCAAACACATATAAGCAGAATACATAATATCCTGAAACCAGCTAAGGAAATCAGAATCAAATCAGTATGAAAAATTACACGTTAGAAATACACCCAAAGGTTAACACCTTCTAGAATCTCTGTCTGAAACACCTTCTAGACCCTCCTATCTGAAACACCTTCTAGACCCTCCTATCTGAAACACCTTCTAGAACCTCCTATCTGAAACACCTTCTAGACCCTCCTATCTGAAACACCTTCTAGACCCTCCTATCTGAAACACCTTCTAGACCCTCCTATCTGAAACACCTTCTAGAACCTCCTATCTGAAACACCTTCTAGAACCTCCTATCTGAAACACCTTCTAGACCCTCCTATCTGAAACACCTTCTAGACCCTCCTATCTGAAACACCTTCTAGGACCTCCAACTCTCAAATCATCTCCCCTCCCCTGCATGGACAGGAGAGGCTCCACTGATCTCTCCATGTGTACTGAGTCCGGTCTGTGTGTTCAGGGAGAGGAGACTGGATCAGGACCCCAGGGCCCGGCCTGGGAGCAGTGTGGATATGGTCTGGGTGGACCTCTCGAACCCTGCGGACACAGACCACGGGAAGTACACCCTGGAGCTGTTTGACGGCCAGGACACGCAGGCCCGGCAGCTGGACCTATCTGGACCAGGTGGGGGGTGTTAGCCAGGCGCTGTGAAACAGGCCTGCAGGTCCATTCAGTTACAACTATTCACTACATCAGCTGTAGAGTGACCATCAAATTATGTTTGATGGTCAAACATAAACTTCAACTTTCCGATGGTGGTTTGGAAGGTTTACGGGTTGTTACGACAGTGGCCGTGAAAGTTTACATCATTGTTGTGTGATGTGTTCGCCAGTGTTTGCTGATGCCCTAGAGGAGCACCAGAGGATGAAGTAAGTGGCAGAGAGGACTGACTAACCCCTGACATCGTGGTAGAGAGTCTGGTTGACTGACAGCACAAGCTGTGGGTGACAGAGGTAACCAGCTGATCTCCATGAATGAACCAGATGTTACCATCATTTAATTACGACCACAAATTGTACTCCTGGTGTATTTGTATTCTGAGAGTACTAACATATCTGATATAAAGGTGTTGCTAATTAATCAACCCTAGTTCTGCTGGTCAAACTTGGTTGACCACAACAAACTGGCTGTTGAATGTTGTT